>PVJS01001602.1:0-92500 GCA_004027185.1 Glis glis
GTAGCGCGGAGGTAGAACGCCCCTGGGTTCAATCCCTGGTACCGCAAAAAAAAAAAAAAAAACAAAGTTTAAAAGACTTCCAAATCTAAAATACTTCTGGTCCCAGGCATTAAAGATAAGGGATATTCAACCTGTACATCTTGACCAGGTCCATTCTTCTGAGACTGTTAGTTCACCTTTTTTAAAAAATACACCAAAGCGATATAGACATATATGCACATCTTTTGTACATATGTAACCTTTGGTGTATTTCCCTCCAATCCCATGCCGATAACCCCATCCTTATATATTCGTGAGATTGGTAAGGGTCGTCTGCTCTCATGTGTTAGTTTATACTTTGCGCTGTCCCAGGTGCCGCCTCCTTCAGGCTCCACCCACCACATCTCCTCGCCTCTCTTGGAGCACATAGTGTCTGTTCCACAGGGAGCAAGGAGAGAATGAGCTTGTGTCAGGCAGAAACTACAGCTCTGCTTCATCACATTTTTTTATGTTCATTTATTGGTGCATTGTAATTATACATTTTGATATACGTCAGGGTATGAATCACATCATACATGCACACATGTGTGCTTCATCACATTTAGACATGAAACTTTGGGCAAGTCACTCAAACTCTCAGAGTGCTGGCCTCTTTAATTAAAAGTGAGTATATACATATTTTCTTTGCAATGTGGTTGCAAGAATTAACATAAATTAAATATAGCGATGCATGTAAGACATCTAGCGTAGTATTTGGAGTGTGATTGGTATTACATATAGGCCATTTTATATAGTTCTAAGATCCTTGTGCACTTGAATGTTGTCTTTTCACTTGTATTGTGTCCTGCAGCTAGAATAAGCTAAAATATTAAAACAAGCTATATAAGAAATTTGAGGCAATCGGCTTTGCTGTTTTCTAAGTGTGGCTTGAAGAAATTCCTTAAACTCTCCATCACAATTTTATCATTTAAAAATAGTAGAAAAATAGTAAGCATTCTGTAGGATTATATAAAGATGATGTGTCATATATATTAAGGTAACTAACAAGGAGACTCGCCTGATAAATAGTCAACAAATATTAGGGTCTGCACTTCAGAACATGCTGTGTGAGCTAGGTCAGGAGGGACAATTCCTACAAATTGGATTCGGCGGCCACATCTCCTCAGTACTCATGTGTCCTGTGCAGGATCAGGGCAGGGGGAGGGGAGGCCTAGATGGATGCCCTGAGCTGATGCCCTCATGTGTAGAAGCTGAGGCTCAGGGAACTGTGGGACAGGACGGGCCACACAGGGAGCTAATGGCCAAGACTACTGGAGTTCTGGCTGTTTCACAGTTCCCCTGGGTCTGACCTCTCTGCCACCTCTCATTTCTGTGCCTTTTGACCCACAGGAGTGCACAGCAAGGCCTTTGACAAATAAACAGTGGCCAAGAGATTAAGCTGCACCTGAAGCTGGTTATGCAGGTTCACTTAGCATTTGAACCAAGAGAGGAAACCGGGCTGCACCCAGACTGCCAAGGGATTAACCCATTCAGACTCAGCCTGGAAGTTATTGCCCAAGTCGTAAATACTAAAAGGGCAGGAAGAAGAACTGAATCTCATTCAAGAAATACAAAACTGCATACATTTTTAAAAGAAATAAAAAACAAAGCAACACCAGCAATGACCATCACCTCAACGACAACAACAAATCAGAAAGAAACGAACCATATTTAGCTGTGCAAAAAAATCCAGATAAACTTTCCACTGGATATCTCATACATTATACAGGGAAGTGGGATGATGGTATATAGTGAGAAAAGTCATTTTCTTTAGGACTTTTGCTCGTCTGGCAGTGATTAGTGTTAGAAATGATAAAACGTCATTTTCAAAATTTGCAAGTCATTGTTGAGCACTAATTTGCTATATGAAATATGGGCTGGGCTTAGCTAAGTGCTGAGGGACAGGAGCTACAGCCCTTGGACAGAGGGACAGTGGCCCTGGGACTATTGAGGGTGACTGGCCATCCTGTTTGCCTGGGACTGAGGAATTTCTCAGAACATGGGCCTTGCAGTGTTAAAAGCAGGTAACACCAGACAGTTGCTCACCGTAGCTGTATCATGAACATTTCATGAAATGTGATTTTTTTAAATTTTTTTTGTGATTCTTAAGCAATTATTATATCATAGACAAAGTAATATTACGGAAGTTTGAAGAAAAGGGGACCATTTTAGGGTGGGTGATGAGGAAGGATTTGTTGGGGTAGGCAGGGTCTGTCCTGTTCTTAAAAGATGGGTGAGGGGTTCAGGCAGAGGGTCAGAATTAAGACACTCCAGGAGAGAACACGGGTGAAAGGCTGAGAGAGGAGAACAAAAGGCAACTGAGAGAATTCAGATTGCACACACACACACACACACACACACACACACACACACACTGATCTTCAATTGATCCTCAGGCCAAAAATCTTGGAGTCACTCCTGAATCCTGTCTTTCCTGCACCCCAGCCCTGTCCACCTACTCCTCCACATGCATATTTAAAGCATTTGGAAATCCTGCCAGCTTTAGTTCTAAACATATCCCAGATACTACTGCAATCCCATTACTATCTCCCCTTGGCCTACTCTGTGCTACAGGCCTGAATGGTCTTTTTAAAGCACAACCTATTTATACATGCTTGATTTTACTGACCACCACTTATAGCTCTCTCGTAAGTTCTTTAACAGGAAAATGAAACCCAGACTTCTATCTTGTCCTATAAGGCCCTATACCATCTGGACCCAGCCTGCCTCTTCACCTTTATTGCCATATTTTCTCGCTATGGAACAAATTGCCACATTTATAAGCTGCTTAAATTAGCCAACTATGATTAGCTCCCAGCTCCGAGGTCAGAAGTACAGCTCAGCATGGCTGGATGCTCTGTAGGGATATTCTGGTCTTGATGGGACTGTAGTCTCTGGTAAAGGTCTACTTTGAACCCCATTCTTATGATTGACACAATTGAGTTCCTTGAGGTTGTAGGACTGAGGTTCGGTTTTCTTACTGCCCATCAGCCACAGGGTCATTTTCAGCTCCTCCGGGCCACTCACATTCCTTACCATGTAGCCTGCTCCATCTTCAACCATGAGAAGGTACAATGAATCTTTCTTGGACTCAGAATCTCTGGCTTCCTCTCCAGCCATCAGCTAGGGGCAACTCTCCCCTTTAAAGGCTCATGTGCTCAGGCCAGGCCCACCCAGATCATCTCCCTTTTTAAAGTCAATTATGCCATATAACATGACAAAATCATGGTCATAAAATCTTTTATCATCATAGTTCCTGGGATTATGAGACTGTGGAATGATCTTAGAATTCTACCTACCACTGTCCTGTTTTGAAAGTCTTCTTACCATTCATTCCATTTCAGCCAAATCAGACTTCTTTCTGTGCCTTGAACAAGCCAACATTGATCCGCTTCAGGACCCTTGCTTTTTTAATTTCTTTTGTTTGGATAAAGGTTTTGCTCTAAAGTCACCTTCACAATGAAGTCTAGATCACCAACCTATTAAGAGAGCTCCCTTCTGCCTCTTCATGGAAATTCTCTTGGTTCAGTGATCTTTCTAACTCTTATTGCCAGCTAAATATCACTCACTCGCTTACTGTTTTATGTAACCACTGTCTTTCACTACACCCCTCCATCCATATGTATGTGCTCTTTTAGAGATAGAACCCATTCTGTTCACTGTCTCCCCAGTATCTGAAGCAGTACTGGCACCTATTAAGCACTTGTTACTTATTGACTGAGCACAAAAATGAACTTGTGTTTTGTGGAGAGTAAGAAAACCAGCTTCATTATGCCTGCAGGAAGAGATAACCGTAGATTCGTATGACGTTGACCCAAAAGAGAAAACAAGCGATCTGCATTAACAGTCATTCCAGGTTGGTCTTTAGACACCTTTAGGGGACTGGAGAAAGAGTACACAATTATCACACCTGCCTTTCTTGCCTTCAAGCCTGGGACATGCCACCTTCCACACTGTCAGCTGGACACAGTGGATGTGGATGTAAGTCCCCAAATCTGCAGCTCATTAAGCCCTTCCTTTAGCCCAATATTATTTTTAAAAATCCCTGATGGTTTGTTGTGAGGGAAAAAGAATTTCCCTATGTGACACATATTGGGTACATGTGTGTAATAAACTTCAGGGTTTTAGCACCCCTCGATAATTACATTTCTTGCTATATCAGCAGTTTTAACACATTTTCTTCCCAGTTATTTGGGTCTTAATTGCATTTATGCCCAGACACTAACATATGGTATTGGGTTCTAAATTGTGAGCAAAATTCGTTTATACTTTCTATTGTGAGATGCTATCTTTCCTCTTGTCCTATTATTTTTTTCAATAATTTTATTGACATTTTGTTGATGGGGGATGTACTAAAATGGCTTTAGCATTCTGAACCAAGGATCTTTGTTTGGGCAATATCAAACTCTAACATGTGACTTGACATATTAAACACATGTTATTCACATACACACACAAATCCATATCACTAGTCAGAGTATGATATTGTATATATGTATATATTTATATGTACGTATGTGTATGTAAAATCAGTGTTGCTTTTTGCTTATATTCAATGGAAGAAAAATCTCAAGTATAAATATTTTCATTCATACAACTACAGTCATCCCTCAGTATGTCTATCTGCAGGGGATTGGTTCTAGAATGCCTTTCAGATGCCAAAATCCATGGACGCTCAAGTCCTGTATATAAAATGGTACTGTATTTGTATATAGCATACACATTATTTAAATACTTTAAATCATTTCTAGATTACTTACAATAGCTATTCAACATACACCCCATGCAAATAGTTGTTATTTTGTATTGTTTAGGGAATAATAACCAAAGTCTACATGTTTAGTACAGATGCAGTGTGTTTTTTTAATATTTTCATTCTGCAGTCGGTTGAATCTGTGTCTGTGGAACCCGTGGCTATGGAGGGACAACTGTTCTCTTGTGTTGCTGTAGATCCCTGGTCCTGTGGCAGACTTTCAGCTTACTGGGTCCAGATCAAAGTAAATTAAAGACAGTGGTACCTGTTTTAAGAGTTAATGGCCAACCAGGAATCTCCTCTCTGGTTACCTCCTACTAAACTGAGATTTTACTGATGTGAAGTGACAGGAATGGCAGGGTTTGAGCCGGCTTATGATATTTTGCCAAGAGTTTCTGTCCCCTGGGCTTGAGACCAAAATACATAGTTAATTTTTGCCCAGGCCTGTGGGAGTGCACACGACGAGTCATAATACAAGCTACTGGCATTCCTATACTTTGAGGGGTTTCATTTCACTAAGAAGACTGAGGAAGAAGCTATTAGTAAAACGATGTTGATCTTCTTGCAGAGGAGGGAAAATTGAGCCTCGGGGTGAAAAGGAGAAGGTTCAGAAAGAATAGCTGATGTGTCTGAGATAATTATGTTTACACGGGTAAGAGGTGTCAAAGTGACATTACTCATGAGACTGATTGGAACAGAATGTTGCAAATCACTTTCAAGATTTTTTTTTTTTGGACTTCCCCATATTTTTGGAGGTTGGAGTCAGGATTACTGGCTTTGGTAATTAATCCTTCCCAGCCTGCATTCTTTGCTACTGAGCATAGAATGATTCAGGGGCCCAACCTGCTAAATCAAGATAATGCTTGACCTCTAGAGGCAGAAGCCTTTTACTCATGTAGCCAGAAAAACTAAATCCAGGAGCTACCCTGGCAAAATGAGCAGAGTTCATACTTGAAGAGCTAGCTGCAGGGGAAACTTAGTGTATCTAGTTGGTATGTGAGGGTATTTTGAGAATATATTAAAAAAATTATAAACTCCGAGGAAAATGTTGGTCAGGTATTGTAACTAGAGATGTGGAACCTTGAAAGAGCTGTACTATTTTCAAGGAAAACATGCATTTCAACCTACGTTTATCAAAGTTTATCTTTCATAGCTGCTGCATTCACTTATTTATTTGCCCAGGCTTAGTTTCACATGGGCATTATAATAATATCATAGATGTGTAGAAAGACACTCTATTGGTTTGGATTGGCCAAGGCTAAAATATTTGTGAGATTATTTTGTCAAATAGGTTGTGGTTTTCTTGATGTCACTCTGCAATTCGTTCTAAGGCCTTTAGACAACAACTCTCCTGGGATGGTGGCGATAAAATGATTGCTGCTTTTGGTCGAAAAGGAAGACTAGGATCACTTTTCTTCTATGAAACCAGTTAAGTTTTATAAGAAGAGTGGAATGGGCACTTTTTAAAGAGTTAAGATCAAAGGAGTTATGTTCTCTAGCATCCTGGGCATAGGAGGCTGGCACAGATAGGTGCTCTAAGAAATATTTGAGTTAGTAGATAAAATGAAATGATGATTTTCCATTTTTTTAAAAAATAATTGGTGGAGTCAGTCAAACAGCATAAATTGTAGATTTTTGAGACTGGAGAGAAACAGCATTTTGATCAAGTTTTCATTGTAGATTTTTGAGACTGGAGAGAAACAGCATTTTGATCAAGTTTTCAGTTATATAATTCCAACTCCCCAGATACTAAAGCCTTCCTAAGTTTTTGAGGGTAAAGATCGGTCTGAGGTGGTATGAACCAAGAAGGGAAGAAATATCTTCTGTTTTGCAAAACAAACAACACATTAGATATCTTCCAGTTCACTGCTTCCCACATGGGGCTGCACAGGGCAATCTGAGCTTCCTTTTAGTATGGCTCTTACCATGTAATATATTTGTTTATTCTGCTTATCCTTCTAGATTCTTTTAGCTCCTGAAGAGCAAGGTATTTTTGTTGTGTTGTATTGTTTTGGGGGGTTGAATCCAGGGGCATTCTACCTCCGAGCTATAACCCTAGCCCTTCTTCTTCTTCTTCTTCTTCTTCTTATTATTATTATTATTATTATTATTTGTTTTGAAACAGGGTCTCAATAGGTTGCTGAAAATCTTGCTGTGTTGCATGTTGCTGAAGCTGGCTTCAAAACTGCAATACTCCAGTCTCAGGCTCCCAAGTACTGGCATTACAGGCATGCACCACCATGCTCAGCTGAGAGCAAGGTTAAAATGAATCACTTGAGTTAGGTGTGGTGGTGCACACCAGCAAACCCAGTACTTGGGAGGCTGAGATAGGAGGACCGAGGCTTTGAGGATAGCCTCAGCAACTTATCAAGACTCTCAGCAATCAAGTGAGACCCTGTTTCAAAATTAAAAAAATATAAAATAAAATAGGGCTGGGGGTGTAGCTCAGAGGTAGAATGCACCTGGGTTCAATCCCTAGTAACACACACACACACACACACACACACACACACACACACACAACACACACATACACGAAAATGAATGGCTGGATATTCTGAGGATACACTTTTGTGCCTAAAACATACTAGATACAAGGAGCTCAAAAACAGGAGGCTAGGTGAATGATTAAATGACATAATTCTAAAAATGTTTTTGAAGCTACCACATTCCTTCAGTTCTAGTGCGTGGTATATTTGTCTCACCCAAGATGTTACTAACCTTATCTAATCATGTTTCCCCTGTACCATGTTTAGTCTACATTTAATTTTACACTCACATGCAGCTTTACACCTCATACACACCACACATACCTATCACCCCACACACACACACACACACACACACACACACACACACACACACCGCATTTACTCTTCTGATTTTTTTTTTCTTTTGTGGTCCTAGGGATTGAACTCAGGGGCATTCTACCTCCGAGTTCGACCCTCAGCCCTTTTTTTAAATGTTTTGTTTAGAAACAGGTTCTCACTAGGTTCCTGATAGTCTAACAACCTTCCTGAGGCTGTCCTCGAACCTGTGATCCTCCTGTCTCAGCCTCCCAAGTGCAGGGATTACAGGTGTGAACCACCACAACCAGCTACTCTTCTGATCTTTAGTATTTAAAAGCAGAAAGCGCAATCCACATTTTTTTTTTTCATTCCCAGAGTCCAGTCCTTCTATTCTTCATGTCTTGGGATACCTCACGTCTCAGTCAGTCAAGCTGTAGCCTGCGAGCCATCGTTAAGTAGTTTGTCTTTTAGGAGTCAGCTTGATCAGCGGTTAGAAATGTAGATATTGTTCCTTAACCTCAGATTCTTTGCTCCATCAACCTCTCTTTGCATGACAGTCTCATCCCAGGGCAGCTCTCAGAAACCTCACCTTTATATGTCTAAAGTCTTTAGAGACTTGGAGAAGGTCTTTGAAACCGATGGTTCAAAGCACAGTTTTCTTTTAGGTGAACTTTATCATCTTTGCTCATTTCCGCTGTTAAAAACCTCAGATCCAAAGGGAGAAAAAAAAAATGTGAGATGGGTTTCCTTCCTTCCTTCCGTGCCATAGCACATGAACTTTAGAAGGAGGCTTTGCAAGTTGTTTCAGGTCTAAAATATTTGCTCCCTGCCTTTTGAGCACACGTGTTTGAGGCTGCGAATCTTATCTATAGATAAGGGCAGAGAGGCTGCCATCCCACATTCCACAAACTCACTTCCAGATGCTTTGGAGTCTAAGGGGTGAAAAACTCAAGCTCTTCAATCAAGCCAAACAGCCCACACCTTTATTGGCCCATTTGTTCAGCAGCCTGTCATGGGCCTCCTAACATCTCAGGATCGACTGGGGTGGCTGTTCAATTAATTCCTCAAGACTGCATTTTGGTGCGAGCAATCCATTTATTATTGAAAACAAATTGAAAGCTCCAAGGATCTTTTTGTTCTTCTTCTTTTTTATAATCCTTTAGTGTTTGCTGTTATCTGGCTCAGTCCAAATAGCAACGACTATGATGGGTTTTTAAAAGGATCCCACTTGATCTTTTGTTTTGTTACTTTTTCTTTCTTTTTCTTTTGCTTTCTTACGTCCATCTGAATTGAGTGCAGAGAGATTTCTTTTCCTTGGTGCCAGGCAACAATGGCATTTTTTTTCTTTTTCTTTTTCTTTTTCTTTTTGGTATTGTAGTTGTAATTGTAGCTTCTAATAAAAGAGCTAAGTTTGCATGTTGCCCTTTCCCAGTTTAAAACTTGGTTGTGAATAACTTTGAGCCAACTTAATGGTACTAAGAATTCCTTGAGAACTTACTACAAGATGGCCCTCTGTATATTTCTGTGGAAGGAGAAAAAAAAGCTCCTCCTCTTGAGAAATTTACACTCTTGTTTTCTGAGAAAATATACATTCATATTTTTATCATTTTTTCATTTGGAAATAATTTTTCATTTAAGGAAGAATTGCAAAAGATACTATAAAAAATTCCCATATACACTTCACCCAACTTCCTTTAATATTTACATCTTCTATAACCATGATATCAAATCAAATAAATTCACTGTGGAACAGTTCTTAAGTGGCAGACTCAGACAACACAGTGCTGTGATTTGAATGAACGTATCCATCCCCAATTCATATTTGAAACCTAGTTCCTGAGGTAACAGTATTAGGAGGTGAAGGCTTTGGGTGATTAGGTTATGACAGTAGAGGTTTCAGGAATGGGATTGGGGTCCTGCAGGAGCTTCTTAGCCTCTTTTGTCATGCGAGGACAAAAAAGGTCCCATCTATGAGGAACAGGCTCTCACCAGACACGGAATCTGCTGGTACCTTGATATTGTATTTCCCAGCTTCCAGCATCCCAAATGGACTAAGGCACCCAGTTTTTCCACCAATGCCCTGTTCTGTTCCCCAAGCCAATCAGGTTCCCACATTGCTCTTGGGACATCACATCTCCTTAGCCTCCTCCAACCTGTGGCAGCTCCTTGTCCTTTCTTGTCTCCTATAGCCTTGACATGTTTGAAGATCAGTGGTCGGATATTTTGCAGAAAGTCCTTCTAGCCTCATCCTTTCAGTGTCCATAGTGAATCAGCCTCTTTCACGGTACTCTCTGGAGGCAATGTGAAAAGACTTGGATTCCATGGACTTAGAATAAAAGCTAAAGGTGCACCTCATTTTTAAAAGGTAGGAAATGAGACCCAAAGAAAACATAAAATAAGCCGGGAGTGGTGGTGCACGCTTGTAATCCCAGTACTTGGGAGGCTGAGACTGGAGGATCTGGCTAAGCGGCCAGACTCAGCTCAGTGAGGCCCTCTGAGACTTAGTGAGACCCTGTTTCAAAATAAAGAATAAAAAATAGGGCTGGGGGTGCAGCTCAGAGGTAGAATGCCCCTGGGCTCAATCCCCAGTACCACAATAAATAAATAAATAAATAAATAAATAAAATAAGGGATTTGCCCAGAGTGTGACGACTTGCTGAGCTAGGGTTAGAACCCAGACCTTTTGACTTTTAAGGCAGCGTTGGAATTATGACCCTTTCCTATTTGGAATCCTGGGGAAACAATTCCTAGGGAGTGTGACCTCCAGAGTGAGCTCCTATGATGCCTGTAGACTGGCCTCTCCTGCTTGCCTGAGCCCACAGCACAGAGCCTGTATAGCCAGCACTGGGTGAATTAAATTAAATTGTGCTTTAGAGAATCCAGATGCTGGGAATGGTTGCAGACACTTCTCCCAGATAAGACCCAAAACTGTAAGGAGAGATAAGAACTAAGGAAGTGTGAGTGAGATCAAGAAATAATAGCTAAATTTCCTGGAGCCACCTAAGATGCCCAAGGCAGAGAGACATTTGTTAGGCAGGAGGCCTAGAGAAGCTCTTCCCACAGTGAGCAATGTCGCCCAGGGTCTCACGAAGTTGTGGAGGGCCTCACTAAGTAGAGAGAAAGAGAGAGAGACAGAGACAGAGAGAGAGAGAGACAGAGAGAGAGAGAGAGAGAGACAGGGAGAGAGAGACAGACAGAGACAGAGACAGAGACAGAGAGACAGAGAGAGAGAGAGAGAGAGCTGAGGCTGGCCGCGAACCCGGATCCTCCGGTCTCCGCCTCCCAAAGTACTGGGATTACAAGTGTGCGCCACAACGCCCGGCAACCTCAGAGTTTAATTTGTGGAGTGAATAATTAGGTCAAACAGTGTAACACTGAACTGTCTAGAAGGGTTGGGGAATATGTCATTATGAATCATAGAGTGTTCCAGAAGGCAAGCTCATGATCAGATCTGGCACCTGGTTCTCCATAGCCTGTGACATCTTCCTGGATATTGAAAGGTTTTCTCCTAGCACCCTGTGTTGACCTCTCACCAGTGTGCATCAGGTGCAGCATTGATTCACCTTATGCCTAGGAGCAAATATAGGACAAATAGGGGACTGGAGTGGGAATTAAGAGTCCTGGGTTCCCACAAGTGATTTTTCCCCCATCTCTGCTCTTACTGAGTTCAACTAGACTAGAGGTTTTTAAATAAGATAATAAAAAGGAACTTCAGGGTTGCCCTGGTGGACATAGGGTTTCTGAAGAAAATCAGTAAGATTTTTTGCTGCAAAACATTAAAAAAGAAAAAAGTTAGATTAGTGGTCCAAACGATCTATTGCATAGTATTTAAAAGTGATAATTATGCCAGCAAATACAGTTTCATATATCTGCTCAGTCACTTACTATCTATGTTCCTAGAGCAATTTGATTAAATTTTCTGAGTAATAGTTTCCTCGTCTTTAAGGCAGAAATAGTAACTGTCAGTCTAAGGTTATTGGTGAAGATTTAATGTTTTATGGAATGAGAAATGCTTCGCACAACATCTAGTACCTCAGGAAGGTGCCATCATCTTCGAAGGCCCTTCCACCTGTAATGTTCTGTGTTCTGAGAGGTGGACCTGGCAAGATCCTACTGGAGCATGGTCCCTGTGGTCGCCCTCTTCAGCAGTGTGGAGGTCAGACTCCAGCAGCCCAGGCTGTCATCCCAACCTGGGAATCAGGAGGAAGTCAATAGAGGCGGTCTTCCTAACATCATCGGAGCTTGAGGGTTTGTGAGGAGGGGACAGAACTTTCTCTAACCATTACTCAAAAACGGGAGGCTTGGAGTAGCGCTGTTCTCAGTCCCCTCTTTCTTTTCTTACTCCGACTGCGCAGGGCTATTCTGGGTCTATGATATTTTGGGAGCTGTAATGAGGCACCTGTCATCAGACCTTGCCATTTTCAGGCAGCTTTTGCTAGCCGCCTGGACACTGGCACAACCTAGCAATTTAAGAGCTATAGTGGATGAGGCTGGAAATAGAGACTCCGGAGCTGCCTCAGGCTGAACTGGGGATGTGTGTTCTCTCCTTCACAAAAGAAGAAAGCTAACGTGGCTGGAAATCACACACACAAACGTCCCCGAAGGACAAGCAACCCCATTTTCTAGCTCTTGTACCACACCTTTTCTGGAGAACACAGAAGAATAGACAATCTCTTAAGTAGCAAAGAACCAACTTTTCTGGTTGCGGAGTTTGCTTTCTTCAACTGACAGAGGACAGGCAGTGTACCAACTGCCTGGCCATGATTCATTTCGAGCTTGAATTCTACTAACATGGGAATAAAGTCTAAGCAAGTAAAGCTGCCGGTTACACCAGCTTCGGAGGCAAAATCCAACCCTTTAAATGTCTTCAAATTCCAAACAGCCAATCATTCTTTCCTTTCCTACAGCATACAACATTCTAGAATTTCAAAGCAGGTCTTCCCGGACATGATTTCCCAAAGCTTATTATAACTGTGAAACTATGAAGTCATTCCATGGCGCAATTATTCCTGGGTCTGCAGTGTTCTACCCAAAAAGCCCCTGTTCTCTGATACAATCGTGCAGAATCTTTGTGAAAACATAAATACAGATTGATGTCAAATTCAAAGAATGCCACATTTCATCATTTCTTATGGAAGGAATAGAAGGCAAGAAATGTCGCACGTGTTATGTTTTGCTTATGTTTCCAAACAAAAACCCGGTGTCCCGGCTCTAAACACAGGCTAAAGGAAAGGCTTGCTCTAGGAGCTGACACTTCCCTGGTCATATTACAGATACAATTAGCCTCCACCGATGGTGGTGGTTGATCTATCAAGTGAGCAGCTAATCTTATCTGCAGTTCACAAATGGCTCAGATGGTAGCTTGTGACTTTGATTACTGGAAGACTGGACCCCATCAGACGGCTCTGCTCCAAACAGTGGTCCATTCAGCCTCCTGCTCCTGGAGATCAAAGTGCTCTCCCCTCTGCCTATCTACAGGGAAGCTCATTAGAGGGAGGCTGTCAGGGTTATAATCATGCAACAGTTTTACTTCTGGGTTATAACGCTTTCCCCTTCTTATCAGCCTGTGGGGTCCAAAGTGAGAAGGATAAAGGAGGTACCGATGACATCTGATACATTTAATAGGCTCACTGGTGACGCCTGGGCCCCAGCTCTCTGCCACTACTGCCTCACTGACTACTGAAGGGCTCTCCCAGCCCCTTTCTTGATCTACAAGGATTACACTTTATGCCTTGGGGGTGGGGGCTTGGAGGTGGAGTGGGGAGAGGAGGTCTCCATTTTCCCCTAGCGGTTACAGAGAACTGTCTTTAAATCTTAGTAGCTGCATGAAATTGGACATTTTGCATGAATTTCAGAAAAAAAGATAATGCTTTCCTCATAGGATTTGATATAAATATTTCAAAAGGTCCTTTCCCTAGGAGTCTTCTATCATAATCATTATTCCCTGTCTCTCCCTCTCCAACCTGACTTGAAACACCCTCATTCTGAGCTGAACCCCCTTCCTCCGTGCTCCTGTAGTCCTCAAAATTATCACTGTCACTGCACTAAACATGCCTCGCTTTCTTTTGACTTACCTTTCTCTTCCATGAGGCTACAAAGACTATGGAAAGACGCCTCCACCTGACACACAAATGATGTTAAATGAGGGATTTTTGTCCACAGTGAATAAAGTTTTGTATACTGAAATGATTCCCAAAGCACAATGGGCAAGGCTTGTACTTATTGTTGGACAGAGAGCATTTTTCTGCTTCCTGGGAACCCATATGGATGATCTAATACAGCGATTGATTCTGGCTGGGGCCCAGGAATTTATATTTCTAACAAGCTCTCACTTTGAGAACCACTATTAATATTCCAGGCTTCCTATTTATACATAAGGTAACACAGGCCTAGATTGGAGAAGTTACTTGTCCAAGCTCACACAACCAGCGGAGCTACTCAAGGTGTTCTTATTTTTGAATATTTTATCAAAGTAAGTTCTATCTTTTATGGGTGTGTGTGTGTGTGTGTGTGTGTGTGTGTGTGTGTGTGTTCAAAATGTAGAGGCAATAGAGCAGGGTGTGGTGGTACACGCTTATAATCCCAGTACTTTGGGAGGCGGTGACCGGAGGATCCGGGTTCGTGGCCAGCCTCAGCTCTCTGTCTCTCTCTCTTTCTCTGTCTCTCTCTGTCTCTCTGTCTCTCTCTCTCTCTACCTAGTGAGGCCCTCCGCAACTTCGTGAGACCCGGTTTCAAAATAAAGTATAAAAAATAGGTCCGGGGGCGTAGCGCGGAGGTAGAATGCCCCTGCGTTCAATCCCCGGTACCGCAAAAAAAAAAAAAAAAAAATGTAGTCAATAGGTCTTTTTTTTTTTTTTCATTTCATATCTAACTTGTTCAGAGTTCAAACCTGGGTCTTTAATTCTCAATCTTTTGGTCATTCCGCAGCATGGCCATTGTACAACATGCTGTTTTCAGATTCAAAGGCACTATATAGTCTGGCTGCCAGATGACGGCTTCGTTTTTCTCTTTATTTGTACCTCCTGTTCCTTATATGCTAAGTGATGCTTTGGGAAATATTGGAGAAGAAATGCTGAGGGAAACCCAGAACGCAGAAACGTTAGAGAGGGACTGTGACTGTGTCTCTCCATCACTTACCCTGTCTCTAATCCAGGTCAGGCCTTTCGCATCCACACAGTGGGAAGGCGGAGGTCTTGCCAGCAGCTGTCACTACCTGGACGAGGCAGGAACACCACCACTAGTGGGAGTGGGTGGTTTGGAACTGGATAGGCCTAAGTTTAATTTTCACTTCTTTACATTCCTGTTGTATAAAATTACTTAAGGAATTTAGCCTCTAAGAGACTGATTTTGCTACTCTGTAAAACAGAAAACATATCTACTTTGTAGCGTTATTGTGAGAATTAAAATAAATAAGATTTTAATCGGGCCGGGCGTGGTGGCGCACGCTTGTAATCCCAGTACTTTGGGAGGCAGAGACCGGAGGATCCGGGTTCGTGGCCAGCCTCAGCTCTTTCCCTGTCTGTCTGTCTCTCCCTGTCTCTCTCTCTCTCTCTCTCTCTCTCTACTTAGTGAGGCCCTCCGCAACTTCGTGAGACCCGGTTTCAAAATAAAGTATAAAAAATAGGGCCAGGGGAGTAGCGCGAAGGTAGAACGCCCCTGCGTTCAACCCCCGGTACCAAAAAAAAAAAAAAAATAAGATTTTAATCATTTTTGCAAGGTGTCCGGAACATGCTAAGTATCTGCCTGACTCACATGAACTCTTCTCTTTCTTTGTCTCTTCACTCCATTCTTCCCTGTCCCCACTATCACCTAATACTGGCAGAACTGGAGGAAAAAATGTAACCCAGCTAGCAAAGTAAGCAAAATATGTTATCTTTCCTTGCTATGTCCTTTTGATTTACTTATTGTTCTTTCTTCAACATGAATTTAACTGTGCATTTTTCTTGAAATCCATTTAAAACTTTTAGGAAAGAAATAATTTGTAGTTACAATAATGACTTTTCCATTAAATGTAATTTGGGAGTCATTAGTACCAATTGTAATTATAATGGAATTTATGTCTGACACATTATAGGTTATATCATGAAAGAATGCCAGGCACTCCTCAGGAATCAGTGACAAGCTTATCAGAATATTAATCTCCCTTGGTTACCCTTTAAGACAATAAATAACTAATCAGTCACTGACTGCTAATATAATAGATTACCCTAAGGCTAAGATGGATGATGATTTAAGCTTTAACAGAATATATTTATTTATCTGACAAAAATTATGACTCAATTTTGTTTTACATGACAATATAGTAAAAACCAGAAAATTTTGAGAAGTTAAGTTTTTAATTAACTTCTGTAAGGAATAATAAATTTCATCAATTATATCTTAAACATTGAATATGTATCTGAAATGTTTATTAATTATCCAGTCTTAATAAATGGAATCTGAGAAATACACTAAATACACTTAAATATCTGTTAGGCCCTTTCTTAGAGAACAATGTTATTTTTTCTTGATACTGGGGCTTGAACTCAGGGGTGTTCTACCTTTGAGCTACACCCCAGTCCTATTTATTTATTTATTTATTTATTTATTTTGAAACAGGGTCTCTCTTAAGTTCTCGAGGGCCTTGCTAAATTGCTGAGGCTGGCTTCGAATCTCTGATCCTCCTGTCTCAGCCTCTGAAGTACTAGAGTTATAGGCATGTAACACTTTGCCCAGTGAGTATAATCATTTTAACCATGTAAAAAAATCTCCTGGCCTATGATTTTAGCAACAGAATTTCTGAGAAATTAGACAAATGTTTGTTAAACCAGACCTGTAGTAGCTGTTATGAGGCTGAATAAATTTAAGTCAACTTTCTTATGGTTTACTTTTGTTTCTATATTGGAATAAGGGGATTCCATTGGTAGAGTAGAACACTCACCTGCATTCTCACTAACTAGCTTTTACAGGTGTACCCAGCCAGCAAGTGTAATTTCCCTTGGTTGCTCCTTCATCATGGTTATACTAAGGTCTGGCTAACAAAGAGGGGCTAGCTGTTCTCCCAGTTGGGGGACAGGAGCCACTATCTGATCAAGGTGCTGTGTGCAACCAGGAGGGCTGTCATAGAGGGGAGCCTGTGCATTTCCATATGTGGGGACTTTGAGCCAATGTCACACTCCCAGCCTCTCTGTTTTCCATTCCTTGGGAGAAGGAGATACTTACTCGGTTGTTAAGTTAGGAAAATTAATTGGACTCAGTGTCAGTTGTCTGCTTTATTTATTTTATTATTTTTGCGGTACAGGGGATTGAACTCAGGGGCGTTCTACCTCCGCGCTACACCCCCGGCCCTATTTTTTATACTTTATTTTGAAACCGGGTCTCATGAAGTTGCGGAGGGCCTCACTAAGTAGAGAGAGAGAGAGAGAGAGAGAGAGAGAGACAGGGGGAGAGAGAGAGAGCTGAGGCTGGCCGCAAACCCGGCTCCTCCGGTCTCCATCTCCCAAAGTACTGGGATTACGAGCGTGCGCCACCACGCCCGGCTCTGCTTTATTTTTATATACTTTTATTGGTGCATTGTATTCACACAATATAATGTAGTTCAGAGTGATAGGGACATACATGCACATCATGCACACAGCCTTGGTGAGCTTCTCCCCTGCTCCTTCCCTATTCCCTACCCTTCACCATACATGATATTGAGTTGGCATTGGTATTCTCACATGTCTACTTCTTTAGAATCCAGCCTGCCTGCAGACAGAGTTCAACCTGGAACCAAAGATTCCCTCCTTTAGCCATCGAGGAGCCATCCAGCACTGCCAGTTACCAGGAGGTAAATTTGTCTAAAAGTGGGCTGAAATATTCCCAAACCCACTTATTGAAACATCTAAAGCCATACTTTCTTGTGAATAAACATGGTAAAAAAAGAATCATTTGCCCACTCATTGGGTCTCTGTCAATCCTTAGCAGAGCAGGATGGAATCCTAGTTCTCCCAGGCAAGCAGCTCTAGACCCAGGTATGTAGTTAGATCATGTCAGAGCTCAATATAGTTGTGATAGATGAAATATTGAACAGTAGTGTGAAGGCTTCTTGTAATTTTCCATTAACAGGCACCGATGTGTCCAACAAGGAAAAATGGGTTGTGATTGAAATGGCTTTGGTATTTCATACCCTCTGTTCTTACCTACTCCTTCAACACCTTCAAAGCAGCCGTGCGTCTTCCTAGTCTTCCATTTCCCTTAGACATGGGCTGCCTCAGAGGAGGGGTGCTTCTAAGCTTTGTATATGAGAGAACTAGACACCCCAGCCTGCTACCAAGCTTTCAGAGACCAGGGAGAAGGTGTTGTATATGCTGTCCCACAGACACCAACCACAGTTGTCGTTTGGGTGTGTGTTTTTGGCTGTCTTTAAATATAGGTATGTCTTGATGTTTCTTCTGAAAAACTTTAGTCTCTTAAGAATGGAGCTGGGATAACAAGTACAAGCATCTAATTTATCAGATGCACTTTTTTCTGAAATAGAAAGGCCCAACTAACTAGCATCATACTATAAACATTTAGGGAAAGGACTAAGACCCCTGCCGCTGCTGTAAGTTCTGACTGCTAAACTATTTAGACTCACCCACTTTTGAGGCTGGGACCAACAGTGTTTTCCATGACTGTGTGACTCTGTAGAGTAGACATTCACCCAGAGGAGTGAAGTTCACAATGTGTCAGTTCTTTGGGATGTTTGCCAAGGCCTTTCCCTGTCTGTATTTTCATGATTAACAAGAAGACTGGGGCAGCCTGTTCATGAGTAAGAAATGTTTGAACTTTTAGCTGGGTGATGGAGGAAAAGGTTTCTCACATAATAGTATTCATTCATTCATTCATCTATTTGTGCATCCATTTATTCATTGGATATACTTGAAATGCTTGTTCTGTATAACTCTACATTAGCCATGGAGATGGGACACTGAAGTAAGGGAGACATAAGTCCCAGGGAGCTCACAGACTGGCAGAGGAAAGAGACAAGGTGACATGAAATGTCAGTGAAGTGAAACACACCCTCTGATGGAGGAGCCTGGAAGAGGGTCACAGGACTGTCTGTCCCAGAGGATCACTGAAGGCTTCTCAGAGGAGTTGGTGTAGGAGCTGAGACCTGAAGAGCTAAAGTGAGCTCACCAGATCCTGGCATGGCCACCCGGGCTGAACCATGTTTCAAGCAGACCAGGAGAGTGCAACTGGCCAGGAGTGTGGACTGAGAGAGTGGGAGAAAAGTCAATGGAGTCCCATTTGTTAGGTGCCTGCTAGAACCTCATCTTGCCTTATTTTCAGAGGGTTACTTTTGCAGGGGCCAATATATGTCTTGACAGCTGCCTCTTTGTTGGCATCCCAGTTTCCGGTTCATACCATGTTGGCAATTGTGTAAGTTGTTTTGATTTCTGACAACAGCCCTGTAAGCTCAAGATCATTATTAGGCTTTTACTCATAAAGGAACTAAAAATCAGGGTAGCTGATTTACCCCAAGGTATGTACACGGCCAGAATGTGAAATCAGTGTCTCTCAAGTTTAAGTTCTGGGATCTTTCCACTAACCCATCCTGCCTCTTAGAGCAGCAGAAAGCACAGAGGAACAAGGAACTTACCACTGAGCAAGGGCTAGCTAGAGCTTGGTGGGCTTAGCTCCCTCCCACTCTTACTCCAGGAATACTTGATAGTGAGCAAGCCTCTTATCTTCCCAGCTCTATCAGGCACCTGCTTGTCTTCAGATTCGCCAGCCATCTCCCTGCAACCCCACCCCCCTAACTTCATGGTCCACTTTGTTATTTTTCCCATCCCTACTGAACATACACCCAAAAATCATGGCCCCAGGAAGCTAGGCTCCTAGGCTAAGAGCAGATTTCTGCTTCTAACAGGCCAACGAGTTTTGGTCTTTCCCTCTTATGAGACACTTTTCTGAATATTAGGACTAGTTCAGCTCTCTTCTCCACCCTCACCTCTTTCCTGGCCCCTCCCCACACTTAGCACCTTTTAGACACAAGGCAGAGGTAGTGGGAGTGAAGATTAGATAGCCCAGAGCCCCAGAGCCAAAGGAGGTTTCTGTGAGATAGCTACAAGGTCTCCCTGGTTGTTTCTTTGGGTTCTCATTGGAACAATGCTTAATTGGCCTCCTGGTTCTCCAAAGCAGAGTGGATATTGTTTGCAGCTCATTTTCTCCATGCAGTTTTAACCAAGTATGCATTCAAACATATCACGTAACTGCAAGACAGAATTAAGCAAGAATGGCAGAACTCTGGCAGCAAATAGCCCTTTGCTGGTGTTTCTCGTTGCAAAGCATATAGGATTACCTTATTGTTCCAGATATTAGCTTTCCATACCCAGCATACACATATTTAAACAGCATAACAAATGTGCTCCATTACAAAGCACCTATATGTCACCAAGGCCCAGAAAGCGTGTGCGGTGCCAAGGCCTGGAGACATCCTTCCAAGTTTCCTCCCCTGCTTAGAGGCAGATTGTCTGGTGCTTGGGGTGGGCCAGTCAGCCTGGGTTTAATAGCAAACATGCCCAAGCTTTTTCAGATCCCGTGTGTAACACAACTTTCATTTGAACGTGGCATCTGCCTGCAAAGCAACAAATCCCCAGCTCCGCCAGTGCAGCTCGTCATGCCCAAACCCAGACAGGCTGCCTTCAAGGTTTGCCGCAAACACGAGGGCTCAGGCTCCAGACTGCCCTGGCTTGCTCTGGAGAATATTATCAACTTCGTGGCTCCGGGTTAAAGTTTAGGGTTGGGGTATTGTTAGTGTTTTCATCACTTGCAGAAATGTACAGTCTGACAATCACCATGCCCGCACATCAAAGGCAAAGGGAAGCGTTATCTGCTGCCAGCTGTGCTGTGACTCTAAGCACATTTCTGGTGGGCTGACCCTAAGGTGAGCTGGGGTGGGAAAGAGTCCTCCAACAGACAGCTGTCTGAGTGTAGGCTCATGTCGGATGCTGTTCCAACAGCAAAGTCTCTGTCCCTTCCTTTCAAGTGGCACCACTAAGCTTAGTCTTAAAAGAATGGGGAAAAGTGGCATTTGATTGGCAAGTAGGGGAAGCATGTTAACTTGAAGGGAGATGAGTTGACAGATGTCAGTTGTCTGGATGTCCACCCTAGGCCTGCCACTGGTCCGCTTCTGACATGGTATGGGACCCACGCTGCAGTCACACTGCTCCCTCAACCAGTCCCTGCACAGAGCAGGGAATCCCCCAGTCTGCTTTACCCATGGCCTCACTGGCGGGATACTTTGCTCCATCTTTTTCTCAGGGCCAACTGAGCCTTCATCCCCCAGCAGAGATCACACAGCACCTCCTTTCTGATGTGGTGAGCATTTTCTTTTTCCTTTAGAAGAATAATCTATCCCTTCTTCTATGTCCTATTTCTGCTGGGGTGTTAACCACCAGACACTGTTTGTGTGTCTGTCATTGCAAGATGTGAGCACCCAAGGGCCACCTGTTCTCTCTGCCCTCCTCATGCCTACAATGGCACCTGTCAAACAAAGATGGACAGATGTTAGAGGGAAGGATGCATGTGTGTGAGAACAGGTGCAGGGAGGGAGGAAGGGCCCTCTGCATCCCCAGGGGAAAGGATATACTTTAGATGCAGAAGAAAGTGTCCCTGGGTGCCCTGGTTGGCCCTGTCCTTTGAATCACGTCTGCAGTCGATGGAGGGAGAAATCTTGTTCTCTTCAGTTATACTCTTCTCTCCCTCTCATATCCCTATGCCCTCCATTTAGTGCTTAGTATTCAGGCCCTGTTAGCCTCAACCTTTAATAAGACCTGAAGTTTCCTTCTAGAAAATGCTCCATTCCCCCTCATAAGTGATAATAACCCCAGACATCCCCTAATGATGATCTCTAACAGGCCCTCTCTTTCCTCTCTGTACTAAGTGTGGTTCTTGCTCTAGCTCCGATCTGTGCTGCTGTGCCTGGCCCTCGCTCTGGGTCTTGACTTGTACTTTCTAGACTAGACAGTTGGAGCATGAGCTCGAACTAGTTCCCTGATGATGAGGACAGTTTTCTGCAGCATCCAGTCTCTACTACACTGCTTACGGCACCAAATGATAGGGAGGCGTTGACTGGACTTCTGGATAGCAGCCCAGAGAAGCCAGGAGTCAACCAGAGGGAGGCGGGATAGGAGGAAGCCAGTGGAAAAACTCTTCTTTCCCCGACCACATCCATTATTCTGAAAATACTCACATTTTCTCTCAAAGATGATGTGAGAAAAAGAATGACAAAGATTCAAATCCGACATGTAACTGTGATCAAATTGATAATGAAACTTCTCAACTTTGCATTCTCTTCTGACGTCCAGCTTACCTCTATCCTGGTTCTCTGTCCTCAATCTCTGTTTTTGAGAGAACTGGGGCTAAGACACCTCCTTTGCTAGCTCAAGCAAATCTGACCTCCTTTGTGTTGCCTTAATATCATATGTGCATCTCCTTTGCTTGCCATGTAATATAATTATCTACTTATGTGGCTCTTTCTTCTTTTGGAGTGCATATCTCTTGAAGGCAGAGATCACAGTCTACTTATTTTGCATCTCTGGCACCTAACGTAGTGCCTGGCAGAAATTAGAAATCTGAAAATAGTAAATATTTGCTGGATGACTGAGTGTAAAAATAAAAGAGAGTTAGATTTCCTCTGATCAGGAAGAGTTTCCAATAGATCTGAAAAATATTTTAAATTGTTTGCTGTTTCAATGTGTGGTCTCTTTTGGCTTCACCTAAATGGAGACAGGGATGATGCTAGCAATTGCATCACAACACAAGATTATAATTACTCTCCAATAATTATGACGATAATTATTACAATATGCTGGCCATGGATGCTACCACGCTATAGTAGGTACTCCACATACAACATCTCATTGTTGCTGAAAACATAGGAGATTGCTATTATGTATTTGGGGGTTTTTGAAAATGTAGCTTGGACAATGGGCCCTGACTGAAGGCATTCTTTTTGTGTGTGTGTGATACTGAGGATTGAACCCAGAGGCATACTACCTCTAAGCTACATCCCCAGGCCTATTTTATTTTGAAACAGGGTCTCACTAAGTTGTAGAGGGCCTCACAAAGTTGCTGAGGCTGTCCTTGAACCTGTGATACTCCTGTCTCAGCCTCTCAAGTACTGGGATTGCAGGCATGAATCACGGCGCCTGGCTGATTGAAGGCATTCTTGAAAGTATATTAAAGACTATTTTAGTTTCTCTCTTTTTCTCTTCCTTTCTTTCCTTTCCCTTCCATTCCCTTCCTTCCCCCTCCCCTTCCCTCTTCCTTTCTTCTTTCTTTATTTCTTGGTACTAGAGATTGAACCCAGGGACAGTCTACCTCAGAGCTACACCCCCATCCCGTTTTATTTTTGTTGTTGTTTTGAAACAGGGTCTCACTGCCGTGAGACGTATGCAAAATTCTCAAATGAATCAACAACCGCCGATCCTGATTCCATGTGAACCTCCAGCGTGGAGGAGTAGGCTATGAAAAGTAGGGACAGAGCTCTCCCCTTCAGAAATTTCTGCAAGACAGTTGAGTTCTGAATGACCAAGGATTATGGGAATGAACACACCTGATCACTCTGGCTTTAAGCACCTGAGTTGAAGCTGAGGCATGGAGGAGCTTGCAGTGTTTGCTTTCTCTCTCAAACACTGTAAGGATCTATGGGACTTAACCTTTATTTTCTGCCTGTCCTCCCCCCACTGTGGCTCTGTTGTCAGGATTTCATATTATGATGTAATCCAGCACAACTTGTCCAAAACAATATTAGATTTATTCCATTTGTTAAAAGGAAGCTATCACTAGTATGTGGCCCTTTTGGCAAAATCTCAAGTTTTAGTTCTAGGCATGGGTTCAATCACCTGTTGCTAAGAAACTGCAAAAAATATTATCTGTTTTTAAATGCTTCCTTTTAATTGAATAAACCGTTGCTTTGAAATATCAGTGCAAAGGTTAAATAGGTCTTTGAAATCACATATATATAATTTTTTTTTAAACTGGGAGAGATGTTTCTGAGCATTTTCAATGGAGCAGCTGCGGTCTTATTGAAGCTCCTTCTGGGGCTTTAAAAGGGTAGAGAATGGGGTTTCTGTAGCAAAACTGGGTTGATGAAAATAGCTTGAGGGACTACAATCAATCACTGCAGGCTAAAACTGCTGCTTTAGTCATTGATTCTGCAGCAAAGCCTTGAGGGGAAACAGAGACACAGGACCACAATTCTGACTAGAAACTCCAAGTCGGGTTCAGTATTTTGGAGTTCAGAATGGTAACACAGAGAATACTCCTGCAGAAGGGTCTGAGCCCGGCTGGGAGTGGTGGCGCACGCTTGTAATCCCAGTACTTTGGGAGGTGGAGACCGGAGGATCCGGGTTTGCGGCCAGCCTCAGCTCTCTCTCTCTCTCCCTGTCTATCTCTCTCTACTTAGTGAGGCCCTCTGCAACTTTGTGAGACCTGGTTTCAAAATAAAGTATAAAAAATAGGGCCGGTTGTGTAGCGCGGAGGTAGAACACCCCTGGGTTCAATCCCTGGTCCACAAAAAAAAAAAAAAAAGAAGGGTCTGAGCCCGTACCTTGTAATCAAAGACATTAATATTTCTGTGACAAAACATTTGACTATTTATACTAAGATTTCATACCAAATCAGGTCCAACTTTGTAGCTAAATGAACTTGCTCAAACTTATGTTGATACTTGGATTTTTAAGACCATTTTTATTTTTTATTTTTTTATTTTTGATATTACAAATAAGCAATTGTGGACCAATAAAATGGTGGGCAACCTTAGAGTGTCCATGATTCAGAATAATTTCAGGATTGATGTAGACCCTAATGGCCTGGATAGTAGCAAGGAACCTGGAGTCCAAGTGGGCTGAGTCAACTTGAAGGAGCAGATTGGATACTCACTCAAGTGCAGGTTAGGCACAGACAAAAGTGTCCAGCCAGTCCCAGGTTATGTATAAACCTCAGAAAGACAGATAAGAACTGAAAGACGCTGAGGCTGTCCTAGATATGCCCCATCCCCAGATACTTCCCTTGTTCTGCAATCTTATTGCACTAGTTTGGGCCAGATCTCTAGAAACCCATACAGTCTCTAGGCTGGTCTCCCTGCTTCATTCCATTAGTTACCTGCAATCTTTTATAACTGCCTCCATTATGGCTCTTATAGAATGGGGACCTGACTCAACACCTCTCTGATGAAATGTTTCAGTATTGTCCCATGTCCTATAGCATAAGTCACAAAATAACAGGGCCCTGCCTTATCAACCCCCACTTCCCATTTAGACTTCAGCATAGCTGTCCTCTCTGGACCATGGTGACCCGGGACTCTGCCCTTGGAATGTTCTCATCCCCTCTTGCTTATTCACATGACCAATTCCCACTGGTTCTGAAAGACTTGATGTGAGACCCCAGGCTGGAACAGCAAAATTGCCTGTTTGTGGGCTTCCCTCCCTCATCTGATTGTGAACTTGTTAAGGTCAAAATCAATTTCTCTTCTCTCATACTACTGCTCAAAGACTGGCACAGGTCTTGGTATATACTTTATGCTCACTTTATGGAGTCCAGGCACAGAACAGGAAGAAGTATCATTGGGAAACAACATCACTAAGGGTCCTTAGCCCTGGGATGCATCCCTAGTCACACACTTCGAGGTCATGCAAACGAGGAGGAGCGTCCTCTCCTGGAGATGCTAGACATGCTAAGCCATAGCACATGTACAGTCTCTAATTTATTCTGACATTAAGAGTGTGAAATGTTATTTCTTGCCTCTAAGGATGTGCCAAAGCAAAAGCAAAGATGCTTTAACCAAATGGAAGGGTTTTCATTGGATGAGGTTAGGTGAGTAGGGCAGCACTTTGGACCCCAGGACTTTAGGACAACTCTTTTGATCACAGGGCCCTGTGTGTTTATGAGAATATATTGTAGAGTGACCAGGGAAAGATATGGTAAATTGACTTACCATGGTCCTTAAAATGCAGTGACTTTGGTTTGATATTTCCCACTGTACTCATCCTTCAATAGGATGTACTATCTCACAGTGAAATGGGATTGTCATGAAGACCTAGGGGCTTTAAGCAAAACCCACAGACATCTGCTGTGAAGTAATGGACAAAACACTGGTCCAGAGACTGAAAGGCCCACACAGGAGGGAACCTATGTGATTACTGAGAGGTACTGACCAGGACATCTGCATCAGAACTATTCTTGCGTTCACTTCTGAAATGCTGTAGATTTGAATGCTTACTGTGGGGCTGGCATTGTTTCAGTTCTAAGAAATTAAACAGGAATAAAATTAAGTCCTTGAGTTTTGGGAGCTTACAAGATAAAAGATTTGAGCTGGTATAAATCTTCTTTATAAGGGTCTCTCTGTCTTTTACAGGAGTTGATAAAGATGGTAGGGGAATGTGTGGCAGATGAATTAGGAATATCCACCAGAGCCCAAATGGGAACCTGTGATAGCAACATGCATACATATTTAGGAAACTCAAAGCTTTGCTTTCATAAAGGTCCCCTCTAGTGCCTAAAAACTTGTCTTTCTAAGCAGTCTGAGTGAATCTCTATTAATACTTTAACCGAATAATATCCTTCATTTTTTTATTTGAACTCCAGTGCTGCATAGTAGTGAGTTTGGAGGCTGATATTCTTTTTTTTTATATATATTTTTTATGCTTTATTTTTGAAACCGGGTCTCACAAAGTTGCGGAGGGCCTCACTAGGTAGAGAAAGAGAGAGAGAAAGAGAGAGAGAGAGAGAGAGAGAGAGATCACGCGTGCATGCGCGCTGAGGTTGGCCGCGAACCCGGATCCTCCGGTCTCCGCCTCCCAAAGTACTGGGATTACAAGCGTGCGCCACCATGCCCGGCCCTAGAGGCTGATATTCTTAGAATCAAAATCTGTCTACCTAGGTGCCCTGAGGAAGTTGTCTCAGTAGTCTCATCTTAAACTATGATAAAAATACATAACTTTCACAGTTGTAGAGATCTAATGCATATGAAACACAGAGCCCACTATCTGACCCATAATAAGTGAAATATAAATACTTATGGTTGCTTTTGCCATTAGTAATATGCTACCACATACAAAAATTGCCTTTGGTATTACAGGTGTCTTGGAATTAGCCATATAAGCATTTTCTATAATTATTATTATTCTTAGCCATATCTTAAGTCATTTTCTTAAATTCAGCTATTACCTTACTTGCAAATTTAAAGCTTTTTGTCTTACCTCTGTCTTGACTGACTAATGTCTTGGTCTGAGGGCTTGACACAAAACAAAGAGCTGCAGTGCCTTTTCTAGTCTTCATTTCTGCAGACTAAACATGTCCAAGTTGTCTGAGTTTTTTCAACCAAATGAAATAATAGATATGTATGTGGCAGAGTTATCGGATCTTAAAGTTTGAGGGGACTCTAAACCCAATACCACGTGGCTAGTCAGTCGCCAAAGTTTGTCTAGGAAAAAAGTCCTTGATTGCTTGACTTATAATAAAATGTACATGATAGTAACAAGTAGAAAATAGTGGGTAATCGAGAATGTCTCCATCTAGTGGGTATAACATTATGGGCTTTCATTTGGTGACTAACCTTTAGATTCTCTGAAACTCATGGTACAACAAGACCGACATATGCATGAGGGGGACTTCCAAGCTCAGCCTTGCCAGCAATGAGCAACTTCTTGAAGTTGCTTCAACTACTGTTTCCCATTCTTCTCCACCAATTGCCAGAAGGGCTGGTGTGCCTTCAGTGAAGTTCATTTCAAAGTGCTATTTCCTAGGAGAATGCTTAGTCCCACATCATGGGTGCTCAAAGAGCAAATCCATATGACTAGGGAGAAATGTAAAACACATGATACTTCAACACAGATTTTGGCATTCCCAGAATTTTTTAATAGATCATCATTATTTTCTTGATGATTTGGTTGAGATACTGAGTGCTGGTGGCTGTCCTCACCCACCAGCAGTGGCCCTTTCTGTGCCCTGGAACCTGAGGGCACTAGGACATTGAGGGTGCTGGCTCACAGCCTGGTGAGACAGGCAAGGTTCCTCACCTGTCCCTGAATAGAAGTCCAACACAGAAAATCTTTGATACTTTTGGATACCAGATGGGAAATCATTAGCAATCCAGGTCATTGTCATTTCCTTTTTGTAATCTGAAATGTGTATAGATTATAAATCTATTAGGATCAGGGAACAATCCTAGCCATTGTGAGGAGGTATAAAATAGCATTACTTCTTCAATTCCTAAAGACAGTTGAAGCATGCACTTATAAGTATTGATATGATTGACAACTCAGTAAATAGTTGTTGATCATGATGCTGAACGAGTCTCCCCTTCCAAATTAACCCCAGACAGAACAATTCATGCTTATCGTATGTGACAAAGGCATTCTTTAAGCGACAGAGGGCATGAGCAGCAGAGGCTTACAGAAAAAAGGAGTTCATTTTTCTCATAAACCTAAAAGACTTAGGTAAGCAACCACTGGTGTTAGTTCAGTCTTTTGAATAAGTAAAGATCAACTTCTTCACTTCTTCATGATTCTCTTGTCCCAAGACAGAGAGTTGGGGGTCTTGATTTTAAAAGAGACCAAGAAAGAACCTGCATGATTTTGAGAAGACACTTGTCTAGGGATGAGGTTAGTGTGACAGCTTACTAAAGAAGAGCGAAATAAATCACTCTTGGGGTGATCTCAAATTGCATCTGCTGATGGATTTTTAATTTACTTTTACTGGTGCACTGTAACCACACATCATATTGAGGTTTAGTGTAATGGAAATGTACATGAAATTGATTTCAGACAAGTGCTCCCACTTGTGTGTCTACATCATGCCTGCTTCACCTGCCAATGTCACATTTGAGTTCAAGGTTGGAAAGGGACAAAAGAGAGGAAAGAACCTGTGACAAGGAAACCTTCGAAAAATACAGACTTTCCGTTTGAGATCAAGGGATGAACCTGATTAGGTAGGAAGGCTTTCAGTGAAGGGCCAGAACCAGCAAACAGGACTGTCATAGCCTCAATCAATGAGGCTGGGTACATCACTGCTCTGAACAAATTTGAAGATCTATTATCAAAGAATAAGGGTGAGGTGGGTGTTGTACATCCAGTGTCAATGTGTACTGCATCTACGTGTGTCCTTCTAGGCCATTTAAGAAATATATACCTCATGGGATTGTCATAAATTACTTGTTTTTCTCGTGCGCGCCGGCGTGTGTGCATGCGTGCATGTATGTGTATGTGTGTGTCTTTTGAACTGGGGATTGAAACCAGGGGCATTCTACCTCTGAGCTACACCCACAGCCCTATTTTACTTTTTTATTTTGAAATAGGATCTCACTAAGTTGCTGAGGATGGCCTTGAATATGTGATCCTCCAGTCTTAGCCTCCTAAGTACTGGGATTACAGGCGTGTGGCACCACCTTGGGTGTGTTTTTCTCTCTTAAAAAATTAAAAGTTCCTAGTGGGAAGGAATGGTGTCTTATTTTTGTTCTATTGTAAGATTTGCTACAGAGTCTAGAGCATAAAAAATTGCTTAATGATTTATTGAGTGAACTAAATTAAATTGCCATGAACAGACCACGTTTAGTTCTAGAGTTCTAGAATTACAGTACTAGAACACCATGGCTTCGAGGGACAAGTGACCACATTTGGTTTGGAGTGGAAAGAAGGGGGATATAAAAGGCTTCCTAGAAGATGTGGTTTTAAAATCCATCTTGAAGAATGGATAGGGTCCACTTTTGATTTAGTTTTATAACACCCATAGCACCTAGAATAGTATTGTGTTATAAAGAAATTCTTTAATGTTTGCTGAACTGAACTGATTTGAGTGGAGAGGGAACCTAGGTCAGAGACCTTCACAAATAAAAGTTCAAAGGCAGGAAATACAAACAGACTTCCTGCTTTCCCCCTTCTCTCTTCACCCACAAGCCTGAGGTCACACGTGTCATCTGATGTTCAACTCCCAGGTACTCCAGGCTTTGTGTCTTTGTGGAATATATTGTTGACTTTTTAGGCTGAAAACAGGGCTGTTTTCCACCTGCATACACTCAGAGATCTGGCGTTCATCTAATGATAACTTGAGGCATACAGATGACAGATTTGGCAAATATAAGAGCAGTTACTTTTGGACACATTGAGCTGAGCTACAGTCCTTCACTAAGAATGCCTTGTATCCAGAGGATAAATGGATCCCCTGGTTTTTAAGTCTATGAGAAGACCCTCTACTCTCAGCATGTGATGCCGTGCTGGCCTGTTTTATCTTGTAGAGGTCATGTCAGCAGAGTTGGATTTACTGGGACATTGACAAAGGTTCACTTAGAGCTGTAGGCCACATGGGAAGACAGTACTAGTAGTTAACTATTGATTTCAAACCAAATGGCAAAGAAACTCTTACTGGGTTAGTTGGCTTTGTGTGAAGATTGGTCCATAATCGCCAAGATTTTGCAATTCTTGAGAAGCAAGAATGAAACAGAATGATTCCTTGGCATTAATATTCTTCCACAATCTTTCAGCAATACTGAAATTGCAGACACATTTCAATCATAGAGATACTCTTTTTCCTAGAACAGGAATGACAAGGGTAGGGAATTAAAAAATGCCAAAATTGTGGAAAGTCTAAGAGGTTAACACAGAAGTCTGGGTAGCCCTCATCTTTAGTCAAAGAATCTCAGTCTAGTTCAAAGTGTCCAACCTGCACTTACCAGTCAGGGCTCAAATCACAAGTGAGGACCATTCTCATGCTGACATGGATCATTTGGAAATCTGTTTCTATACAATATTACTGCTCCGTTTATTCAATATGATTTTTAAGAATATGTGCCAAGCACTGCATTCCACATAAAACTTTCTTTACTTTTGAAGTAGTTTTTAGTAATTATTCCATAAATGTGACCTGGCAAAATAAGCCTGTCACTTCCCATGAGGGCATATTTTCCAACAGAGAGCACTGCATGAGTGAAAAATTGCATCTGAGTGTTGATAAGAATGATGGGAAATAACAGGGTCTTGAACCACCCAGGCTATTACTTTTCTCTTGAGTAAAAGAAGTCAGAAGGAAGACAGTCCAGGGAGAGTGTGATAGATACATGCTATCATCAATGTTCGGCATCCCTTTCATCTTGTCTCCATTATCCTTAGCACATGGCATCCATCCTCCTGATCACAAGATGGCAGCTGGACGTCTTGCTGTTACATCCGTGTTGCAGGAAGAAAAAAGAAGGGAGAGCAAAGGAACAGAATGGTTAACCTCTCAACTGAGTCTGACCCTGTAAAGAACTTTTTTTTTTTTTTTTGCATGTACTACCCAGAAACTTCTCCCTACCCAGAAACTTCTCCCTACATCTTGATGACTGTTCCTAGAGGAAAGCCACCCTTGGAAATGCCTCATAGATGTCACACAATAATAGAGAAGTTTTGCTACTAAGACATTAAAGGGGAGATGGACATTGGGATGTAGTTAGAAGTTCATCACCAAAGTATGTGAGATCGAGGGAAACATAGAGTTTGCTTCAGAAAGATGGCAGCACTTATTTAGCTAATGTGTGGGATCACTTGACCAACCTGGAATGAAGCACTTCGCAGTTCTGCTTCCCCGTTTTCTCATCTATATAATCAGAGCTTATGGTGAAAATCATGCAGAATTGTCCTCAAGATCAAATAAGATACATCTCTGTTTAAAGTGGAGTTTAGTGGTAACTCCTGTTTCTGACTTTTGCATATATCCCCCCTTTTTTTTATACTTGGGATTGAACTCAGGGACATTCTACCTCTAAGCTACACTCCCAGCCCTTTTTATTTTTTTTATTTAAAAACAAGGTTTCGCTAAATTGCTGAGGGCCTTGCTAACTTGCTGAGGCTGGCCTCAAACCTACAATTTTCCTGTCTCAACCTCCCAACTACTGGGATTACAGGCATGCACCATCATGCCCAGGTTTTTCCTCTTTTAAAATAAAAAAATGTTATGAAGACATCTATAATAACACAAAATAGTTGACATTAAAATGTCAAAATCAGAATCTCCACTAAGCATAAGGTATGAAGAAAGGAGGATAAAAGCACCTTATAAGGCTAGGGACAAAACAGTACACAGTGAAAAACAGGAAGATACCTCACCCCACCATTCCCTTTTTTTTTTTTTATTGGTGCATTGTAATTATACATTTAATAGGTGTTAGGCTATAAGAGTCATACATGCACACATTGCCCGATTTGCCCACCATTCCCTTCTGATGCAAACATCCGACATCTATACCAACCAAAAAAACAAAGGGGCATTGTTCTCCTCTTAAAAGGCTGATTTCTAAGTGAGTCAGATGTTCCTCCTTGTGCACTTTACTATCTCCCTTCTTTCAGTTGTTATACCAATGTTACCTTCTGAGTGTGACTTTCCCAAGATGCCCCCCAAGGCTCCCTAGCATAGCTCTGCTTGTCTTCCTTTTTCCTCAGAGCTCCTTCTCACCTAGCATACTATATATTTCACTCATGCACCTCATCTATATGTCTCCTTCTATAAGAACATAAGCTCTTTGATAACAGCAATTTCTATTTTTATTCAATATCATATAATCAGCACTTAGACACATGTAAGCATGCAGTAGGTGCTCAATAAACATTAAATGTTGAACTTCTCATGTACTCTCTATACCTCTTTCACACACACACGCACACACACACACACACACACACACACACACACAGACACACATAGAGTGTACGTGCAAGAGAGAGATCTTCTTGTCTAACTCTCCCTAGTAAAATATAATTTCCATGGGGGCAAGGATAGTACCTATTCGGTTTGCTACTCTTTTCCCAGCACCTGTAGTAGAGCCTGTAAGTGCTCAGTTTCTATTTGCTCATCTCCTGCCAATGTAGCATCTATTCAGAGACAGAAACTCACTGAAGACCTCTGGTCAGTAATGTGGAGTAAATAGAACTGTGATGCATGGCATCCTGAGGATACGTCCCTTGCATTAGCACATGAGACAGAAGCAGGCAGGATTGGTGACAGACTTACTGGAATTAACAGTTTGTACACATTCCATACATTTACAAAAAATAAGAAAAAAAGAAAGATAAAGTGAGACCTCCAGAGTACTAAGATTAAATACTTCTATGACTCATAGAGTACTATTTCGTTTCTCAAGAGCTATGTGATCAATGTGCAGATGGTAAGCATTCAATAAATATGTGTCAATATTTATATTAATTGTGGGTGGGAATTATATCACATCCTTTTTTTTTGATTTACACACTACACCAGAAACACTGCTTATTAGACATCTGGTAAAGGTCTTACCGGATGATGGTTATAGATTTGGTAGAAATCCATGGCTAGCCAGAGAAATTTAGAAATCTATAAACTACATTAGGCTCTCACCTGATATTAAACATCAGAGATTGGGATACATTTTGACCAAGCAAATCTCACCATGAATTCTACTTTGAGTGTGTAACCCAGAGGAGAGCCCATGTAGTGCTTGGTGATGAATCTCAACCTAGACAGCTGGAGAAAATTCACTGGCCATGGACACACAGGGGCAGCCATGCTCCAGTCCAGTGCAGATGGACTTCAGGATACAGGGTGAGCTGCCTTAGTCTAGAGTATGGTAGAAGAAACAGTGTTCTGGGATTTAAGGAGCTTGAAATAAGAGAGACAGGCATCAAATCAGCTCTTCCTTAACTGCTATTCTATAAATTAAGATGGCGTGGATAAGCAAAGAGCAGGACGCAGTCTCCAAGCTGGGGTGTTGCTATCAGAGGCATCAGCAGGAAGCCCGTGGGCTCCAGGCAGCAGCGGGCACACTTGATGGGATCAGCCCTGAGACAGGATTGGCTTTGCTCTGGGGTTGACTCCAAAGTCCCCATTTGTTGAATTCACCTTTTTCATTTCATGCAACTTACTTTTATCACAGCCACAGCCTTCTTAACCCAGCGCTTCTTTTGAAATGTCCATCTTTTCCTAAGCATGGCTTTGTAAACTCCTAATCGTATTTGTTCGTTTTAATTGAACAAATATGTTCTGTGTCTTGGGTACCAGTGATGGCCTCTAATTGGATGCATGCTAGCTCGGCTTGTAGTTTCCGAGGATGGTGTTTCTCTGGTTCTGGTTGGGCATGTGGAGGGGGAAGATAACTTTAAAGCTTGATTAAAGCGAGTTTCTCTAATGTCAGGGTTCCCTCTGAAGAAAGAGGCATAATCCTGGAGGAACAATGGAGGCTCGCTGGAGTTTAGAAAGTTAGAACAGAAGTTTAAAAAAACAACCCTCAGTCCAATTTTCAACAGGATTGTATAATGTTCAAAAAATGAAAAAAATCCCCCCCACTTGTAACCACAGGAAGCCAAGCATTAAAGTCAGTAAAAAGAAAACCCCCAACCTCACCCCTAGGATGAACGGCTCCGTATTGTTTTCCTTTCGTGCTTTCCGATTTCAGATTTCCATTTTTCTGTACATTAAGAAGCAAAGAGAGACTTAAAAAAATATTCGTTAGTGGTTTCTGTCTAAATCTCATCATCTAATTATTTTTGCAGTGAACACTTGAAATGGCAGAAGCAATTCTGCCAAGAGCCTTGTCTCCCTGGATTCCACGAGATGTTTCACAATAATTAGAAACCCCAATGGGTCTCTTAAGAACCCTTAAAGGGTTCCATATGCAGACTTCCACTGAAGTGGTACAATGCGTAGCTCTTCATTTTCCACAATAGGGCCTGACAGGTCTTAATGTATATTATTACATTAAATGAGATGCACATTAGTTGGTCAAACTGCTGGGTAGCTGGCCCCAATCACTGAGAATTACAAACTAACCTGGTAACCCTATTATTTGCTCCCACCCGCACCATGCACACATACCTGCGTGGATACACACAAATGCACAATACTGTGAATTATTGTGCAAATACTCAAGCACCAATCCACTTCATAGATCCCATTCTTGAGTGTGCAATGCTGGTTTCATTAATTTTACTGGAGCTGTAAGGTAAATTAACACATCTTAGGGAATATCTGAGGTAAGCCAGGGATCCATTCATCAAGGGCAAAAATATCACTCTTTTGTCTATTGAACTAGTAAAGAACTTTAATTTGTTCTCTGGATGGAGCAAAATACTGTAGCTCAGGGTGTCCTCTGTTTAAAATATGTGGATTGACAAGATCTTAACATTCCTTTATCCATTGGTGCTCTGATGCTCTGAGCTAAGGTAGCAGGAAACAAGTTGTATGTAGTAAATATTGAAAAACTTGTCAGGTGTCTTTATCTACCAGGCTTTATTATGCATGTAATTTATATATTATGCATGTAATTAGTACAAGGAGTACTAATTATCAACCTTATCATGATTGAGGGAAGTGGAACTAGTACTTTTGTTGATGGTAGCATGCTGTTTTGTTTCTCAACGATTGTTCATGGTCCATTGGGTGGGTAAGAAACCTATAAAATCTTTGATCCTTGGGTTCATGAGACTTGAAGAGACTTTGATTCCCTATGCTTCATGCATCCTTAATGAGGCCGCACTGTGTAGCTCCACTAGACCCCCAGTGAGCATAAGAAAAAAATAGTTTCTTTGCTTGAGGGGTTTATGTTTTCAGTAGACTATATCGATGCATTTCACACTGAAAAAAACAATGTGTGAGTTTTTTTTAAAAAACAGACAAAAAATCTTATAAGCAGTTTTGTTTCCCATCTGTCTTGTATGGTATCGTCTCTGTCTACCATTGTTATACTAGTGGGATGACCAATGTATACCATTTGAAGTTATTGAGGAGAGGAGTGGAATATGAACAGATCGTAGCTGACCATTTCTTATTATTGTATATTTCTTTAAAAATTTCCTGGCACATTTAAGATTTTCAGAAGAGAGGTGACTTGGTCCAGCATTTGATATATGATTACTTGCTTTTCTCCCTTATCTCTGCAAATAAGTAATTGAAGCAGGAATGGTGATTTGTTAGAGATAATGCACATCATATTATTTTGAAAATGCTATTATGATATCCTATCATAATACAAAGAAAAGTAGTGAGTGGACTGATTTCTCAAGGATGTTTAAATAATTCACACACACACACACACACACACACACACACACACACACTGTTCTGGGCAACATTCTTATGGATATAATCTAAAAGATTGACCATGTAATTTAGAGGAAAGAAGATTTATTTTATTATGGTTTTGGGCTCAGTCCATGGGAGGCCAGGGACCACAGATCTCAGGCCATGGTGGCGGGAGGCAGAGAAAGGTAGAGCACATGGACTATGCTCACATCATGGAGGCCGGAAGCAAGAGAGTGAGCTCAGGGAGGAGGAACCATATATAAATCTCCAAGGCCGCACCCCCAGGGATCCACACTTTCTAGCCACACCCTACCAGCCTACTGGGTACCACTCAGATATGTACAATGGCTTATCCACTTCTTGGATTACAACCCTCATGACTCCACTATATCAGCGCTGAATATTAATGAGTTCTTTAGGGGACATTTCTATCTAACTATAATACACACACACACATATATGTGTGTGTATACTATCATATCATATATATGATAGTAAGTGGGCACAAAATGAGAAATTTGAATAAAAACACAAGTGGACAATTTTTGTATTACTTTTAGGGATCAGAGAAAACAATGGTGGGAGAGTATAGGAAATTGCATCTCTATAGCTCTTGAGGACCATTGGCCTTAGATTTAAATTATAATCTTGTAACGTACTCCTCCACCAAAAACCATTAATTGAGGATCCCTGAACAATCAATTGCCTTCTCTCATCTATATAGCACAGAAGTTAAAACATTCAGCTGAAAATAATCTGAGTTAAGAGTAAATGAAGACAAGTATTGCATGATCTCACTTATGTACTGTATTTGTCAGCATTCTCACAGCTATGATCTAAAGAACTGAACATACAGCTTGGAGGAAGGAAGATTTATTTGATCATGATTTGAAGATTTTGAGTTCAAAATCTGGGGGGACTGCAGACCTCAGGGCATGGCGGTAGGAAGTGGGTAGTGAGAAAGAGCACAAGGCTTTGCTCCTCACATCATGGAGGCTGGAAGCAAAACAGCAAGCAAGGGGAAGACGGACCATAAATAATCCCCAAGGCCGTAGCCCCAGAAGCCCACCTTCTCCAGCTACAACCTTCTAACCCAGACCACTTCATTGGGCTGGCGGCCGATCTTCTCCTCTGCCAGCTCAGCCGCCAATAAGCCAAATCACATCTGCCTGTGTCTGACTTTCATAAGTCCTTCGTCTCCTGCCTTATACTTCTGCAGCTTGGGGACCCGATCCCACTGAAAGCCCTTTCCTCCCACTAAGGTGCACACTTGGACAGTGTGTCCCTGCCAAGGCACTTCCACATCTCCCAGCCAGGCCAAGGCAGCTGTCCTTACAAGCATGGGCTGATCAACATTAGGGGCCAGGAGGGCCACTATGAAACTAAAAGTGCCCTAGGAGCCAACTAGTGCAATAAGATCATTTATACAAGCCATAAATGGCTCTTCATCTGGACTAGTATTCTGAGCGTCAAACAACATCTTTCACATACCCATCTCACATATAATCTGCAAGAAGTCAAAATAAGTGGTCCACTTACTCACCGTCTCTGGCAAATCACCAGCATTATTCCAAACTGTGTGGGCAGTTAATCAGAGTCTGATTCCTGCCCTATGCATTAGTTACAGACTCATTCTGCAGCCATTGCCAGAAGGAAGGTATGGTAGTTATACTAGCCAATTGGGTCATTTAAATTAGGTTCAAGCCAGGCATGGTGGCACACACTTGTAATCCCCGTACTTTGGGAGGCGGAGACCGGAGGATCCAAGTTCACGGCCAGTCTCAGCTCTCTCTCTCTCTCTCTCTCTCTCTCTCTCCCTGTCTCTCTCTCTCTCTCTCTCTCTCCTTAGTGAGGCCCTCCGCAACTTCGTGAGACCCGGTTTCAAAATAAAGTATAAAAAAATAGGGCCGGGGGTGTAGCACGGAGGTAGAACGCCCCTGCGTTCAATCCCTGGTACCGCAAAAAATAAATAAATAAATAAATAAATAAATAAATAAATAAATACATAAATAAACTAGGTTCGGTTCAGTATTATTGGCCCCATCGTCCCACAGGTGCAACAGCCATGCAGGGGCCGTTTCCTTATCTTCTGCTTACATTGCTTTGCCAAATCAAGTAAGTCCACAGGTGTAGATTGAGCCACAGTGGTGTGGCAGGTGGGTTGTTGGGGTCCTGCGGTCCCTCCCCTGGGTCCAAAGGCTTCTCTGTCTCTACCTTTTGCCTTGTTGGGGGCAGGTGTGTCAATTGGAGACTACTGGACTACCGGAGCGAGAAGCTGGAGCAGACTCATTAGGGCCAAGCAAAACTTGTTTGGTGGCAACTAGAACTTGCTCTAAGTCTTCTTCCTGCTGCTGCAGCCAGGGGCCCTCTTGCCCCTGAATAATGAAGTTCATGTGTCACTACACCGCCAGGAACATCCAGGCTACCTGTCCAGCTGCCTCTCAGTGCATCACCGGAAGGTTTGGCTCTAGTGCCTCTAGCACCCATTGGACCTGTTCAGCTGGGAATGTACATCATCCCAATCTTCCAGTGGGGTCCATGTGGCCAGATAATCTGCTAATGGGAACTGGGGCCACATCTCCTCCACACTGGGTTTTTCCTCCTGGGGCTGCTCCTCCTAGGGGGGCACTGGGGGCACTCACCTCATCCTGCTGACTATGCCATTTGTCGGGAGCCTGTTCAGGGGCCAGCTGGGGGTGCAGGGAAGGTTTCGGTGGTAAGATTCCCCAGAGAGAAGTAAGTACATGGAGTCACTATCAGGAGGAGAACAAACATCAGCTTTATTCTACAAATCGGTTACTTATATAGAATTCTGCACAAAATGGTTCATATCCATGCCAGCATGGCATACACAGGCATATTGTATGTTGCCTAGTCATGCTTACATAACTATACACACATATGTGGCTGCACAAGCTGAGGGGCATGGTCATGTGCCCACTGCCAACCTATATTTCCTCTGGGTCCCCGCAGGAAGGGTCCACAGATTCCTGAAAAGAGGTACAAAAGAGAGAGTATGGAGAAGTCTAAGAAAGTGAGATAACAGGGCTAAAAAGTATTTCCCAAGAAACACATCTACAAACACTCAGACACACACATGAGCATGTGCTTATCCCCCATACACACCATAAATAATAGACTTTTGAAAAAAAATGATTGCAATTTTGAACTGCAGCTGTTCACGTTTAGCAGTTATTTTCAGGGTGGCCAAATCACATAACCAGTAGTGATTCCCACTTGAATATTTGGAGATCTGGAAATCAATGGTGACAAGATAATCAACTGCAGTGGCCTCTGAAGGGAATCCCTGTGACTAGCGCAACAGAGCAACAAAATGCAGCACCAAAATTAGAGGCCACGACATAACATCATGACACTCTTTGTGGACAGAGTGGGTAAAAGAGGGAAGAAAGAGTATTTTGTGATGGCCTGGTGAGGTCATTATTGACTGTGATTTTCAGGTAAAAATCCATCATGTCACAAAGGCATTGCCGCGATCCTCATATACTATGCCTCAGTGGTGAGAGGGATTGTGATTACGTATTACATCTAAACTTGGAGCAGTAGTTCACAGGATAGATGCACTTGCATGTGCATGTCCTAACCCAGGGCTACTCGAAGTATGGACTGGCGCCCTGGGCTGGTGCCAGTCAGCAAACTCCCTGTTACTGGTTTATAGTGATGAAGGACAGAAACCAGGAGTCTGGATTTAGAAACTTCAATAGCAATTTAACCAACTACTTTTATGTTTGTTGAATCTAATTTTTAAAAACAGGTCGTATTTTGTGTCTTTGTTTTCTCGTTTTCTGAGTCATATGTTGCATTTTGTGAAAATTTGATTTGGAGATGAATTAGTAATTTAAACAAAACCGATCCTCTGTCCCAGTTTGAGAAGTACTATCCTAATTGAAATGTTGCAGAAATCCTTGAAATGGACAAAAGCTTCTGTTAACACTTGGGCTCATTTTCCCCATTTTAATCTCAGATCTCTAGATCCTTGATAGCTGACAGCAAACCATGAAGAAAGAGTCTTCCTTGGAACATCAGTCCCTAAAAGTTGTTATGCAAAAATATTCGAGGCCAAATATGTTTGGAAAACAGGGCACATGCTGTGCTGTCTTCAGAGATCCACATGTATTTGGCACAAAAAAGATGCTAAGAAATTTTGCAATAAGCAAATCTGTATAAATTCAATAAAGAATTTACTAACTCAATTGGTCACAGAGTCCTTGTATCTTGTAGCATTTTCGCACGTATTGACCTGTGAAGCTAGTGTGCCCTGGAAACAGAAATGTGAAAATACTTCTATGGATTCATGACTAGCTAATCTCAATAAGAGCTGAAAAGAAAAAGAAGGTGGTAATAGATAATGGTGAAGAAAAGACATGGATAGAGCACAGATTTTTAAATCATAGCCTGAGTAATAGGTTGATTCCATTCAAACTGGAATTCTAATATGAAACACTTAGCTATTTCCTTTCCCTCTTTTCCTCTTCCCACCTGCATTTTTAACCACCTGTGGTTCTTAGCAGGAACCTTCCTCAGATGCTTAGAGGAAGATTGCTGCTTCCTTTGAGTCTTTACAATTGATCCAGAAATTATATGAAATTTAGGGGTTTTCTAGTTTCCTGACTTTTGGACATTTTGTCCCTCCAATATATTTCTAGGTATCTAGTCAAATCCTGCTGATTTGAACTAACAAGGAAGAGGTCAATCTAGTTGAATAAGAAGTCTGCTTTAGAAGATGTTTAAAAATAATGCAGTTTTTGTTTTATATTTTCAAAAACACATGGTACCAGAAACTATCATTGTGGATATCTACAGAGTTCCTGTTTTATAGACAGATGTGAATGATTTTTAATAATTGAACATAAAACGGTTTATATTAAGTTTAAACCTTCCTTCCTTTCCTCCCATGTACAGTGATTATAGAACCACTTTCATTTGCTTAAAACCACTTTTACTTTGAGGTAAAAAACATACTTTATTCCACCCAAGTGTGGTGACTCACACCTGTAATCCCAGTATTTGGGAAGCTGAGACAGGAGAATCACAGGTTCAAAGCCAGGCTCAGCAACTAAGCAAGAAGACCCTTAGCACCCTAGCTAGACCCTGTTTCAAAATAAAAAAATAAAAAGGACTGGGGGTGTAGCTCAGAGGTAGAAAGCCCCTGGGCTTTATCCTCAGTACAAAACAAAACAAAAAAACAAGCAACAACAACAACAACAACGAAAATGACACTTTATTCTAAACTCTTTTTCAAAAGCAACCATCAAATCAATTGACCTGAAAGAATGAGTCTTCCCTGCATTCAAGTTCCTGCCTCACTAGTACAGGAAATATGAGACATTGACAAAAGCAAGAAGTTCTGTATCTCCATACTCTTTTTCTTATTAATAGTTACTCTAAAAATTAATCCTCGTTTCTTGATGGAAAAAATAAGGTAACTTTCACTGTCTCCCTTCAAAACTATCACTATTTTATTTTTGCCATGGTGATGATCATTGTTTAAAATTATAATGCCTATGGACTTGTTTATTTACATATTTTATTTCATTTTTGCTCCAAACTTGCATGTAAGCTCACAGAAAGAGATAAGAGCCAATCTGTATGGAAGAATAGAGGAGAGGGTCAACTCAGAATTAGCAGGTACAAAATAGAGGTCCCAAAGGAAGGGACTAGTTAAAAGTGGTCCACAGAATGCAACCTCTTTGGTACTCATGATCTCAAACTTCCTCCCAGAGAGTGGGTGGCTGCCTGGTAAACAAAACAGACAAAAACCAAAACAAAACCACACTGACCTTCAACACTATTCAACATACCTGTTGATTTCAAACAAGGCTTCTAAAGGCTGTTATCCCTCTGATACTTCTAGTCTAATGGCTAGCTCAGTGCTTTCACAATTAGCACAAGAAAGAAGAAGGCATAGAAGAGGAACAAGGTTCCAGATACCTTGAAAAAGATCAACAATGCTCTTCATTCCTAAAGAGACTGGGCAATCAACACTTTACCTGAAATAAAAAAAAGTAGAAATAATGAATATTATTTTAACTTCAGAGAAATAGATAATTCCAGGAACATAGTGAACTTTTAAAAAGTCATTAACAATTGGAGGAAGGAGATGGAGAAGGGAAAAAAGAATCTTCATGAAGTAAACAGTTCCTATCATTTTATGTCCGTGTTTGAAGGTATCACTACTAATCTAAGTAACATATGCACAGTGGGGAAGTGGGGAGGGATCTGGAGGGAAACTCGCCAAGTGCTATGTGCATGTGTGTTTTTATCACTTTGAACCTCACAATGATGTATAATTACAATTCACCAATATTAAAGTATGTTTTTAAAAAGTCAAAAATGTTAGAAAAATATCAGAAATAATGTTGGCTCTATAAAACAAGAACAGATTGTGATAAAAAAAGAAAAACTGAAAACCATAGGAGATCTCTTGGAAATTAAAAAATAATTTGCCTAAACTTAAATTTCAATTGAAGGGCTAGAAGCAAAATTTGATAAAAAAAATTCCCAGAACACAGTACAAATAAATAAGTATGCTAGAGTAGAAAAATTATCTGGAGTACTAATAAACTGGTATTTAATAAAATTTTAAAATCAGGGTCAAAAAATTGAGAGGGATTTAAAATATAAACAATAGAAAATGATTTAGCAGAAGAATGGAAAGATATGATTTTTCAACTTACAAGGAACATCAAAATGACTTCAAAGTAACATACAAACACACACACACACACACAAGTTCTTTTGTTCTTTTTCTAATATTTCAGATCACAAAAGATAAAGAAAAGAAAATTTAAAAGGCAAAAGTACACTAGCTTTAGAGGATGAAAATCAAACTAATTTAAAAATTCCCATCACCAACAATAGATGCTTGAAACATGAATAAAATTCTTCCAAGCACTAAGAATAAATCAGTTTAAATCTAGAATTCCAAACAGAACTAAGATATTAGAATATGTGAAAACTACAACAAAAAACTATAGAAAATTCCTCATGTGTTATTCTCAGGTGATTTCTAATACTCAAAGTAAGACTTAAAGAAGTGAGAAAGTAAAAGAAAATGTGAAGTACAAGATACATTTGAATTAGCTGAGAAATACAATGAAAATAAATCACATGATGAATAGTTGGCCTAGCACAGAAATTTGATGGGCCACAAAAAACAAAAACAAAGAAACAAAGAACAAAAGAGATTTTTTTAAGGGAAAAAAAGCAAGAATAGATTTTTTTAAATGGATAGATAGAATAAGCAAGATTTCAGTTCTGCGGCAAAAACATATATTTGTTTTCTCGGCAAGAATAAAAGAAAAACAATTAGCAATATCTTATAAAAGTGTAAAAAATAATCATGCAAAATATGCAGCAAGTAAATTGTGCAATGTTTTTTAGGAAATTTAATGGAATGCAGGAAATCGGCCATAATTTCATTTATGGTTTCTGGCTTCTTGTATAGCTGAAAGGCATTCTCTACCCTGAAATAATATTAATATTTCTCTAAATGTCTTTAGTTTAAATATTTTATTTTATGTTCTTTAGGTTTAGATTTCTGATCCATACAAGATTTATTTATTTATTTATTTATTTGCGGTACCGGGGATTGAACCCAGGGCGTTTTACCTCCGAGCTACACCCCCGGCCCTATTTTTTTTTATACTTTATTTTGAAACCGGGTCTCATGAAGTTGCAGAGGGCCTCACTAAGTAGCTGAGGCTGGCCGCGAACCCGGATCCTCCTGTCTCTGCCTCCCAAGTACTGGGATTACAAGCGTGTGCCACCATGCCCAGCTTACAAGATTTATTTTTACATGGACTGTAAGAAGGATTTAACTATTCTTCTCCTGGTGGATAATTACACTAGTGCTGTTAATTAAACACATCATTCTTTATTTACTGAATTGAAATGCCATTTTCATTATTTCATTCCAGATATGTTAGGAAATGGCTTATGCTCTGGGCCAAAGAAAACTGAAAGAAGGTAAAAGCCTTATCTTTTTCATCTAGAGGAAATAGGTCTTTGATAAGTTAAAACAATGAAAAAATATAATAAAACATGTGTGTGTCATAAGTTCAGTCCAACAAACAAAAGAATAAAAATACAATACATGACTTTAAATTGGGAGAAGATACTTTTCATTATCCACAGTAGTTAGGGAAAGAAGAAAGGAGAAAACAAAAAGTACAGACATTTGGAAATATGAAATATTGTAGAGGAAATTAATTACCAAGAGAGAGCCATTAAGATTAGATTGATTATACCCATATGCACACAGATACACTCTTTCTCTTTCTCTTTCACACACACACACACACACACACACACACACACACACACACACACACAGTGTTTCTTTAAAAAATAAAATGAACTGGGTATGGTGGCACAGGCTTGTAATCCTAGTACTTGAGAGGCTGAGACAGAAGGATCACAGGTTTGACAGGTTTGATGCCAATGTGGAGAAACTTGACAAGACCCTGTTCTAAAATAAATAAATAAATAAATAAATAAATAAATAAATAAATAAATAAAATGGGGTTGTTGGTCTAACACACACACACACACACACACACACAGTGTTTCTTAAAAAAATAAAATGAACGGGGTATGGTGGCACAGGCTTATAATCCTAGTACTTGAGAGGCTAAGACAGCAGGATCACAGGTTTGATGCCAATGTGGAGAAACTTGACAAGACCCTGTTCTAAAATAAATAAATAAATAAATAAATAAATAAATAAATAAATAAAATGGGGCTGTTGGTCTAGCTCAGAGGTAGAACCTCCCTGGGTTCAATTCCCAGTACCACATACACACTCAATATGTATATATATATATATATATATATATATATATATATATGGTTTTGACATCTTGAAATAAAGGTTTTATTTGTTATTTACTGAAGAAAGATCTGTATTTATGAAGAATTCAGAAAATGCTTTTGACAAAATCCAACATCCATTCCTAATTAAAAAACAAAGAAAAGATCCCTCAGCAAGTACATAAAAGAATAAACTTCTTCAACCTGATGACGGCCTCTGAGTAAACCTGCAGCTACCATCATTGTTAATGGCAAAAGTCTGCCTACTTTTCTCCTAATGCCAGGAATGAAACAAAGAAACAAGGAAGGCTGCACTCATTCTTGCTATTCAATTGGAGGTTCTAGCCAGTGCAAGAAAGTAAGAAAAAAGAAGGCATCCAGATAAAGAAGAAGAAAATAAAATCATCTTTATGCATAGATACCATGATCATTTTCATGGAAAATCCTATGAAATTTTTTAAAAAGTTACTAGACCTACTGAGTGAGTGCAACAAGGTTGCAAGTCACAAGATCAATATATGAATGCCAGTCATATTTCTATATACTAGCAATGAACAATCAAAACTTGAAATTAAAGCAATACCATTTATAATAGTATTAAAATATTATATACCAAGAAATCATAAAAACGCACCATCCATATTCACCAAAAACTGAAAAACATTACTAATCAAAATTAAAACCTAAATAAATACTGAAATCTACTACAATAATGAATGTGTCAGAAGACATAAATTTGTTAAAAATCTCAGTATTCCTCTAATTGAACTTCAATGTCGAGACAAACCCAGTCAAAAATTCCAGCAGACCAACTGACTCTGAAGTACATATATAGTTTCAAAGGACTTAGAGCAATGAAACTTTTGAAGAAGAACCCAGTTGGAGAATTGATACTACCTCATTTCAAGACTTATCAAAGAGTTGACTTAATCAAGATCCCGAAGATACTGACATAAATATAGACAAATAGATCAATTGAACAGAAGAGTCCAGAAATAGAATTGAACATATGAGAACAACTTATTTTTCATAAATTTGAAAAGGTAATTCAGTGTAGAAAACATTTCTTTAATGTTGCCAGATTAATAGGATAGCCATATGTAAAAAGACAAATTAAGTTAAATTCATACTTTTCACTACCTTCAGTGATTATGAATGGAAAATATATATGTAAAACCTAAAACTTCAAGAAGAAAACAGAAAAGTCTTTATAACCTTGAATTAGAGAATTCTTAGATACAACACTGAAAGTACCATGAACAAAAAGTGATAACTTAGACTTCATCTGAATTAAAATCATGCTACTTGGAAGATGTATTCAAAGAGTGAAAAGATAGGACACAGACTGAGAGAGAATACTCACCAGTCTTATCTCCAAGAAAAATTTGTATCCAGAATACATGTATAAAAAGTCTTAAAAGTAGTAAGAAAACATTAACTCGCTTCTGGAAATGAGCCAGTGGCTGCCTAAGGACAGGGAGACAGGATGGGAAGGGAGTAAGGGATAAATTACAAAAGAGTATGAAGAATATTCTGGAGATGATGGCTATGTTTCTATTTGATTGTGATGTTAGATTTATCCATATACCAAAGCATATATAAATGCATGCTTTAAATATGTAAAGTTTATCAATATCAATTATACCTCAATAGGACTATTGAAAGCATCAACTAATCAAAGCCAACAGTGTACTTAAAAATAACTAATCATTGTTTATCTATGCTAAGAATGCAAAACTGGTTTAATATCAAAATCTATTAATATAATTTACCACATTCACTTAATAAAGCACAAATAAGTTATATTGAAGACTCAATGAGAATACATTAAAAACTATTGACCAACACCTAATGTTATATTAATGGCAGGTATTTTATGCATATTATCAATACTTGGAAATAATAATGTTTACCATTCTCATTGTTATCTTTTATTATGTCTACACCTTGAATGTCTCTATATTTTGAATAACTGATTGAAAAATATAATTAAAAATGCATCATTTATAATACCAACAAATATAATAAAATGTTTATAATGTAAGTTGTCTGATCAATATTATCACTGCTATACTCCTAAAACAACTGACCACATAACTTAGAGGAAGGAATATTTATTTGCTCACATATTTTGGAGATTTCAGGGTTCAGTCCATGTGAGACCAGGGTCTGCAGAGCTCAGGGCATGGTGGTGGGAAGCAGAGAGAGGAAAAGAGCAAGGGTTCTGCTCTCGTATCATAGAGGCCAGAAGCAAGAGAGCCAGCAAGCAAAGGGATTCAAACACAAAAGCACAGTCCCTAAGGCCACACTCCCAGGGACCCACCTTCTCCAACCATACCCCATCTGCCTAGGTTACCACCCAGTAAATCCATTACAATGAATTTACCCACTGATGAGATTAAAACCCTGAAGACTTAATTACATCAACTTTGAAAATTAATGCATCAGTTTTTTAGGAGACATTCTATATTTAACCATAACATAAGTTTAAAAATACATGATACTATGGAGGAAATGTTAAGCTATTAAATGACATAAAAGAACTGTCTATAATGTAAAGACTTCCAATGTTTTCAAGTGAAATGGCAACATTTTATCAATGCCAATTCTCTCCAAATGAGTCTATAAAATCAGTGTGATACTAATCAATGTGCTAGTATTCTTAAGTAAACTATTCTCTTTGGTTGAGTTTTCTTTTTAAGATAAAAGTTATAAAGAAGAATAAAGATTGATAAGTAGCTGAGTTATAAAAGAAGTAAAGAAGGATAGAGTGTACTACTGGATATTAATACATACTATAAATATGTACTAAGAATAAAATAAGTACTGATATAAGAACACACAAATAGACTTATATAACAGAATTCAGAAGTAGACTTAATCAAAATGGAAAGTTAATATATAGTAAACACATTAACAAAGATCGATGGACAAACAAAGACTATAAAGTAGTGTTGGGAGAATGGCTTATTTTATAAAGCAAATGCAGTTTTTTTTTTACCTCCTCTCTAATGTATACCAGGATGAGTTAAAAAAAAACTACTTTTATGTTGGAGAACAATAAAATGAATAGGAAAAATATAATACTTTTAGACCTTATGGAGTAGCATTAACCATAACCCAACAGCACAAACAATAGATAAAATAAGGAATTGATTATTACAAATGTAAATACTTCTGCTTAATGAAGACATTATTTCTGCTTAATGAAAACTTACAGACATTGGGAGGAGGTCTTTACAAAGCCCATAAGCATAAGAGATGAATATCTAGGATATATAAGGAAGTCCTTTAAATAAATGAGCACAAGAGAAAATCCAACAGAAAAGTTAGTTGTGGGTATGGGGATGTCCATGATACTCCATATCATCATTTATTAAAGAAATGCAACTTAAAATGAGAATGTGATATCACTAAACACATCAGATTGGCAAAAAATAGAAGGCTTGATTCAAGTTCTGGCAGCAAAGTATAAAGGAACTGTTAAGTGTAGTTTATACAAGGGTAACTGTTGATGCTGTTCTGAGAGCAGGCTATCAGTTTTAGTTATATTAAGTATGATGTGCCTTATGATTCAACAACCCTGTGGCTGGGCATATATCTCAGTAAAATTCTCACAGAGGTCTATGCAGGACTTGTAGCAAGATATGCACTGTTCAGGTATACAGAGTAGAAAGCAATCTGTTTGTCTATTCCTTGGAGGGAAAGGATGAGGAGAGCCAAAGGATACACAATATGGAGCATTATAAAGCAGAAGCAAAAACATAAAAATGAAAACTAGATGTATGAGCAACATCATGGACAGATAAGCAACACTCAATACTGATACAAAATATTTAGAAACCAAATGAGTTCTATAACTCAAAAACATTTGATGATTACAGTTCTATACCTCCAGAACAAAATTACATAGTCTATATAGATATAGATGTAGACTTCAGCATATATTGTTTTCAAGACCCTATAGATAAAGATATAAATACATGGACAGATGTAGACTTATGCATATGTTTCTTAAAGTTTGAAAGCAGAATAAATTGGGAGATAGAAGGGAATAAATGCATAATCTAAATAAGTGAGTTACCATATATGGACCAATCATTATAATTTTAGGAGCATAATTAACTCAGCTCTCTGCACCTGAAGACCAAAATTAGAAACAAATTAAGATAAACCAAAAAAGAAACGAGCTCTCTGACCAAGTACTACACACTACAATTTTCACCCACTGCTACTTCTAGACTTCATGCAAGTGTCAATGCCAGAAACTTGACCTTTCAGCCACTTCTTGCTGCCACTGCTGAAGATAGAGTCCTTTCACCTTTTCCCCTCCTACTCCTGGACCCTGGGTGAAAATAGGGCACAGGTGTGGCTGATTGGCAAATCCCACATCATGGCCATTTCCCTAAATACAAGGAAGTGCTGGGGAAGGGAGTATCCTTAGTATTGGTCACTGCACCTTACCAAGACTGATGAGGTACAGGAGAGTTGTCTGGCTATCTTAAAATATATCAGATATTCCAAAGCTGAATGACCAAATACATAACAAATATTCACTTTTGTCAGCTCATAAATTGCTTTACTTTTATTGAGCATACCCCAGCATTATTTTCTTATACTATAAATCCAGTAGCATACCAAGATACATATTGATGTTGACCAATAGGCATCATTGTCTCCTGAAACATGATATGCTTATTACATGGAAAGAAGATGGCATTTCTAAATTTTAGAAAACATTTCTTTTTTTTTTTTTTGCGGTACCGGGGATTGAACCCAGGGGCGTTCTACCTCCGCGCTACACCCCCAGCCCTATTGTTTATACTTTTTTTATTTTGAAACCGGGTCTCACTAAGTTGCAGAGGGCCTCACTAAGTAGAGAGAGAGAGACAGGGAGAGAGAGAGACAGGGGGAGAAAGAGAGAGAGCTGAGGCTGGCTGCGAACCCGGATCCTCCGGTCTCCGCCTCCCAAAGTACTGGGATTACAAGCGTGCGCCACCACGCGTGGCTTAGAAAACATTTCTTGTGGTGCATCTTTGACTATTTTATTCCTGTTCCATTTGTCCTATACTTTCCTTCAGGGATGCTGAGTATGCAGATATTGGCACTCTTCTGTATCCTGTTTACTTTATTATCCTCCCATTGATCCTTTAAACATGTTTAAAAATTGTCATTTTGTTCAGGTTTCTCTAGCCTGCCTCTTTATTCCTCACTCTTCCAGTTGTATTTGTCTATTGTATTTTTCTGCTTCCTTCTGTTTCCCCCTCCTCTTGGCATTTTTTTCCATAGGCGCTGCAGTTTGGAGTTCCAATGTTTTATTGATCCTCTCCAGTTCTGCACTGTACTTCTCCCTCGTAAAGACCACATTTCCTTTAAATTCTTTGTTTTGTGGAAAACATTTGGCAAAAATTTCTGCTGTTTTACTATGTACTATTTTCTATTGTATTTCTTCATCTCACTTTTACTTCTCCAGATCAATATCTCATTTTCCTTAAAAATACATATATTGAGCCAGGCATGGTGGTGCATGCTTGTAATCCCAGTACTTGGGAGGCTGAGACAGGAGAATCACAGGTTCGAGGACAGCCTCAGCAAGTAGTGACACTTTCATCAACCTAGTGGGACCCTATTTCAAAATAAAAATAAAATAGGGCTGGGGGTGTAGTTCTGAGGTAGAATGCCCTGAGTTTAATCCCCAGTACCACAAAAAAGACTTGTATTGCATCAAATTGATGTGTTTTATTCACTTATTTTTCTTGTTACCAATACTATGAATGGTAGTACAAAAACTTTCTCAACAGTTTGCTCTGTAGGCACAAATAAGGGTGAGGAGAACAGAAGAACTCTCTACAGGAAAACTACATGATGCAGGTGTGTGTGTGTGTGCGTGTGCGCGCGTGCGCGCACCCGTGCACGTGTGTGCGTGCGTGTGTGTGTGATAGAGAGAATGAACCAATGTATTATAACCTTATTTTTCACCAACTAGCTATAATAAGCATCCTCTTCTTCAAATAAGTATTCCTTTGCTACCCAACCTATTTACCTGACAATGCATAGAGTGAAATGGATTTCAAAAGGTGTGTACAGTGAGTTTGCACACGCTTCCTGTATTGTCTCAAATAAGGGAAAATTGTGCTCATCATGCTCTGCCCCATTTCTGCAAGTGCCATTTCTTGGTTTCCATTCTTACTGTTAGTCCCATTTCATTTCTCCCAGAAGCCCTCTTTCATACACTGTGGTTTGGAGGTACAGGTGTTCCATAAACTCATCACAGGTAGCAGGCCCCTTTTTGTTTTATCTTCTCCCTGTTGCTTTTAACTCATTTCAGAAAGAAAGAAAAGAAAAGGAATTATTTACTTTTCCATCTGAAAACCAGAAGAATTCAAGAGACCTTCTGACAGGTGATGCAAACTGTGTAGCCATGAACGCTGAGTGTCTTCGTGGGTGGGAGTTCATTTAGTAAGAGCAAGGCCAAATTCAGGGTTGACCCCAGGTCAGGTCCTCCAAGTGCTAAAGATCATCAGATGGAGATAAATGTTACGGTGATGAACTCCTTGTACTGTGTCCCTCATTCAGTGCAATCATTATGCATGAATCCTTTATTCAGGAAATACAAGTGTAAATTGAGTACAAATTAGAAAGATACAGTCATTTGAAAATGTTTGTCTACCTGTGTTTCCTCTGAAGAAAGGGGCCAAGTCACAAGGTGACCTTGGGCAGCTTTCTGATGTCCTAACCTTTTGTTTGGTTTTGGCATATTTGTAGTGTTGGTGTAATCTCTATTGGTTGTTTAGGGTAGACATGACCACTATATCCACAAGTATTCTGGAACACATAGGTCTCCTGTAGACAGTTGTTCTATTCCATATGCATTGACTAAGGCCAACCTACAGGGGTGGGATTGAGGATGGTGGTAACTATATAAACTCTTTCTATCACGTAAGTCCCATATGAAGATAGTTCAATTAGACATAGAACTAAAATAGAGACAAAGTATCTAATCGCCATCTCGTAAGATTTTCATATGGTTTAAATAAGAATATTAGCTGGCATACAGTTAATCTCTAATAAATATTAGCTATTTAATTGATACTGGTTTGGGGTCATCATCATCATTCCTAGTACAAAGATTTAATGACAAAATTCTATGAAGGTGGGAGAATTCTTTTTGTTGCTAGATCGATTCGTGGATATTGAGGACCACAAGTGCAGTCTTTGGATAAAGGATAGTTCATATGAAAAAGGAGAGTTGAACAAATTGAAGTGGAAGAAACTGGCACGTGTTGGCGCTGCTGAAACGGGTGCATTGGGACAAAACCTGCTCTGGCCTTGGGTCCCATGCATTGACCTTTTAGTTCTATCCCGTTCTCTCTAATTAGGCTCACTTCAACTTGGCATGTTTTCTCTAGCAGAGCATTTGGCATAAGTCTGGTCCTGGTATAACATTTTGAGAGGATGAGAGACGTGGATGGAAATTACCCCTCTAAAGTTACGATGACCTTCTCCCATAATGTATTGTACTGCGGTGGTAATGATAGATACACGAGCTTCTGTATTTGAAGTTAAAAGAAAATTCACTTGTGTTTGCTTTTCCCCATCCACAAACTGTTATTTTGTAATAACAGAGGGGAGAGTTTTCTATAGCTGCCTGGTCAGTGGTTCCAAACTGGAAATAACATCCAACCACTAACTGCAATTTAATTCTTTTTGTTTTTACTTTATTTCATGCATAGCTATGTTTGCCCAGCAAGGAAGCAAACATCTGAGGAGATTTCACTTGGAATAGCAAATAAACTAGCAATGCCATTGCTCCTGCCTGGGGGCTTTGCGTTTCATGGGTGAATTTATTTTGGTGGATTAAAGTTTTCAGTCCCTAGAAAGACTTTATTTAAATTAAATAAAATATATGAAAAGATAATAAGATGCAAAATGGCACAACTTGTTCAAATATGAATCTGATGATTAGATGCTTTGAATAGAAAAAACAATTAATTGCATATTTCAAAACAACTAGCAGAAAGTAGGATTTTGAACATTCCCCAAACAACAAAATAAGTGTCTGAGGTGTTAGAGATGCTAATTACTCTGATTTGATCATCACACATCGTAAATATGTACTGAAATGTCACACTGTGCTCCATAAATATGTATAATTACTATGTGTCAATTAAAATTTTAAAAATAAAAAATATATGTTTGAAGTAATAAAAAAAAGAATTAAAATAGAAAGCGCTTCTAAGAGAAAACTCATCCGAAGAGCAGGGCTGGCTGCTGAGTGAGTCAGAGGCAGAAGGAGGGAGACTTGGTGGGAACTCGGCACAGGGCGAAGCCAGCAAAAGCCAATCTTTACATGTAACCAAATCCCAGACAGACTTCTTGTGTTTCTGAGGGATGCTCCTGTGTTTTCTCAGGGGTTTCTATTTTGGGGGTTGGCACAAAGAGACGTCAGCGGATGTTGGCAGCAATGATGTCTCTCCCCAGCTGCACCAATGGAAATCATCACGCTACAGTGAATCATCTTTTTCCTTTGCCTCTGGGGTTTTGTGCACCATCTTCTCTGCTCAAGGACATGCCTGGCAACCAAGGGCAGGGGGGATCTTTGGACCTCTGAGAGGTCCCTCTTGAAAGAAACGGCCCAAACTCCAAGAAAAAGCTCCAAGTGCTGAATTCTTACAGGTTGAGAAAGGATCCTGCTACTTTCCTGTGTTTAAAATAATTTTCTTAGCCAGGCATGGTGTTACATGCCTGTAATCCCAGTACTAGGAAGGCTGAGACAGGAGGATTGCAGGTTCGAGGCCAGACACAATGACTTATTGAGGATCCCAGAAACTTGACGAGATTCTATTTCAAAATAAAAGTAGGGCTGGGGACGTAGATTGAAAGTAGCATGCCCCCAGGTTCAATCCCTAGTACTCCGACCCCTAAACACAAACACACACACACACACACACACACACACACACACACACACACATATGCACACACACACTAGTTTGCTTGCATCCATGACAGGATAGAGAGGCAAATAATGGTGTGGAGTTCCTTTTTTGGCATCTCTGTGAATATCATTCACCCTCTTTTTCTCCAGTTTTTTTCTTGTAGCAGAGAGAAAAACATAGTATTTAAGTTCAGGAGCGCTGATGAAGTTCCAAGTCAGCTTTTTAACTACTTTGCGTTTCAGTTTACACATCTGTAATATGTGAATAGTAACCACTTCCTCAGGATTTTTGAGAAGATGAAATTAGATAATTGAGTTTCGTGCATGTAAAATTTTCCCACCAAAGTTCTTCTGGAGGTAAGCCTTTTTAGATCCAAGATTTTTCAATCTGCGAATTACCTCCAGAAAAACTTTGCTGGGAAAATTTTATGTGCACTAAATTCAACTGCCACATACGTGATAGTAATATTTTTTCTTCGCGTAGCTTGCTCCAAAGAAAGACCTATGTATCTAATAAAAACTCAACTTAGAGTTATTTCTTTACTCATTTTTCCTTATGCGAGCATGTAATAACTTGCCATAATGCCCCAGGCATAGCTGTAATGATGCTTCAGAATTATGCTCCAGTGACTAGAATGGTTTTAAGACTGAAAGATGTAGCAACAAATCAGGCACAGTCCTTGCCTTTTAAGGATCTCACAGATAATATGGTAACAAGATAACTGTGCACCATTCTCCATAAACTAACTCTCAATAGGGTGGAGGGGAGAGGTAAAGCTGTATAGATTGGGCTCTTCTATTGGAGGAAGTAGTCTTTACGATGGGCCTTGAATTGAGTTTGAGACAGCATATGTAAAGATAGAAATAGGAAAGAACATGGGGTATTTAGGGAATTTGTAAGTTTACCTTTTTGGCCTGTACTTTGAATTTCTTTTTGGTACTGGGGATTGGACCCAGGGGTGCTCTACCACTGAACTCTATCCCCAATATTTTTTTCTTTTTGAGACAGGGTCCTAATAATTTGCCCAGACTGACCTCGAACTTGTGATCCTCCTGCCTCAGCTTTCCCAGTCTCTGTGATTCCAGGTGTGCACCCCAATATGGGACTGAATATTTTTCATTATTATCATAATTATTAGCACATTTAATTGTAGAGAATAATGGGTTTCATTGTGACATTTTCATACATGCATATAATACGCTTTGATCATATCTACCTTCTTTATAACCCTCTCTATTCTTGACGAACGAATCCATGCCTTGTGACTCAATCAGAATTTTGATACAGAAGGAAATAATAAAAACACCAAATCTCTAATTTAAGCCATCCTGAATTACTTTATAAATCAACAGTGCATAGGACAGATGCACAGGTTAGTTTATGTTCTGGATAAGAAAGTTTTTCAACCTTATACAAGTTTGTTAGATGTGATCTAAGTGGGCAGGTTTGGAGAACCCACACATCTATATTAAAGCAGAGTCTCACTGCTGCCTAGAAGATGATTTCGACAGCTCTGAAAGCGTTCTCAAGAAAAACCAGATCAATATTGTGTATCCTAGCAGTATTCGGAAACCTGAGGAAAGAGCTAATAAGACAGTTCTTTGCTGAAAAATGCAGAAAGGGACCATGCATTCCGTGGTGATGTGCTCCAGAAAAATGTTAACAAAAAGATGGTTTTTTTACTATTAAACCATCAACTGATTTTGGCCTGCAAAGCACCAGCTGGCTTACATTACATGTAATGTGCTTTGGTGTGTCTCTGATGATAAATATGAAGGGTCCTTTAAGATACACAGAAATATTAAGGAACTAAACATGCCTTTTCCCCTCCCTTTGAAAATTTAAGAGTCAAAAGAAACATGGAGGCCTTCTAAACATAGGAAAAATTATGTATGGCTAAGTCAGTTTTGCTCCCATTACAGTGAACGAAGGATTACTTGTGCTTCTTGGGGGAGAGAATCATAAAGTTTGAGTTCCAAAAGTAAGGATTTTAGACCAGCATAAAAACAAAACTCAAAATAAAAACACTTCGTAATCTAGCCTCAGCTCTCAGTCTATGCTCACAACAGTGTCTCACGGGTTTAATTTACTTATTCGTTTTACCACCAGAGATCAATATGTAGAATAGTGTTCTCATCCTGCTATGTGCCAGGCTCATTCCTACCGCCAAATCTTCCTTCTCTCCTTTTGAAAACAAAGCCCTGGCCACTCTGGTTAACACTGATCTCTATCCCTCTGGCTTCTAATTGCAAGTGTCCCTCTTTGTCTCCCTCCAGCCCCTTCATCCTACTTGTCCTCTGGGACCTAGTACACATAACTTCTCAGTTTGGTGGTTTTTAAGCACTATCTAGTCCCATAACCAATGATGTATGTGCTCTGTAAACACCATATTTAGTTTACAGTGCCTTCCCTTAATATGGAAGAGGTAACACGATATAGAATGGAAGTCCCAAAATATTTTTCATTTGTTTGTATGTCCAATAGCCTGCACATGGAAATTATGGCTTTTTTTCTGCTGAACCATATAAAGTATGACAAATGATTTTCCAAGGTACTCTCTGTTATGGTTTGGGTTTAGAATGCCCCCCAAAAGGCTCATGTGTTGAAAGCTCTCCCCAGTGCAACAATATTCAAAGGTCAAATAACTGAATCAGGGCTCTAATTTCATCAGTGGGTAAATCCACTGAAGGATTAATAATTTGAATGGATTTACTGGGTGGTAAATAGGCAGGTGAAGCATGGCTAAAGATGGTAGGTCACTGAGGGTGTGGCCTTGAGGAATATTTCTGTTCCTGGTCACTTCTGGCCTCTGTGTTTCTGGCTGCCGTGATGTGAGGGTAGCATCCCTCCTCCATGCACCCTGCCACTGTGGTGCCAGCTAACCATGGACTGAGATCTCTGAAACCTCAGAAACCATGAGCCAAATAAACCTTTCTTTGTCTAAGTTGTACTTGTCAGGTATTTTGCTCAAAACAGTGGAAAAGAGGACTAAAACACTCTCCAAATTTTATTCCCCTCTAAATGCAATGTTGTTATAAAAACATAAAGGATCCCTCCATTTTTTTCACTTATCAAACATTTTATTATCCCAGTCTCTGTCCCAGGCTGTGAGGATAAACTAGGAGGCAAATGTAAGCAACAGACATAACCAAAGAAGCATACATTTACTGTAAAATCTGATATGAAGGGAAGGAAAATGAAATTTTTAAAATTTATTATTTTTTATTTTTTTGTGCATTGTAAATTGTAATTATACATTTTGATATATGTCAGGGTATGAACATCATACATGCACACATTGCACATTTAGCCCTCCCTCCAATCCCACCCTATTCCCTCCCCCTTCCCTCTCTTTCATCCTCCAGATAGTGATTGAGTCTTATAGGTTTGTGTATGTACATCATGTGCTATAGTGTGTTTCCCTCCACTCCCCGCCCAACTCCTTCAGAAGGTTTAATTCTTACGCTTGTTCTTCGGATTTATGGGCCTGAGCATTCTCTAGTCTTAGGAGAATAACCAAAGGTTGGTTTGAAAAACAAAAACAAAAGCTAACACACAAAACTAAACTGGATAGAGCCCTGACAAGTCATTCTGCATGAACTCTGGTCTGTAATGTAGACGGTAATCAGGAAAATGGGCCTTTCCTTCAGGAACAGAGGCCACATGGACACTGGGAGTGGGGGGTTTAATCTAAGCAAACAAAGGTATTCTTCAAAAGGAGGACAGGTTCTCAAAGGCAGAGTGCTATCAATCTACTTCTGTAGTAAATCAACATGTCTGGCAAAATAAAAAACAAAAAAGAAGAAAGTCTCTGCCTTGCCCTTTCTCTAAGTTCTCATTTTCCAGGGAGCCTTTGGAGCTAGAATAGCTTAGTAGAACAATCTCAGGGTTTGGGACCACAGGGTTCCTGGCTGTGAATTCCAGACACACTATCTACTGGATGGGGAACTTGGGCAAGTTACTTATTATCACCATATTTCCTTTCTCTCATATATTAAAAATAGATAATAATATTTATCTTGCAGTATATTTGCTGCCTAACTGCCCAGTCCAAGAAGCCAGAATGCTAGGATCTATGTCTAAAGTGGAATTCCAGGAACCAGACATCTGCTAGAAAGAGGGTCTGAGTGAAGAGAAGGGATAAGGGTATAAACCAGTGGTCAAGGAAAATACCATGTCCAAGGAGGAAATGGAGCTCAAGAACTGGATCCAGAAATATGAAATAAAGAGAAACAAGAGCTAATGGATTTGAGACAAGGCACCTGGGAGACTGACAGATGCAATAGAGAGAAAGTTCAGTACCCAATAGGTTCAAGCAGTCATTAAAATTGATATTTGAAAAGGTAAAGTACCAAGGACAGTGCCTGCAGAGTGTGGACATTCAAATCCTCTCTCCTGCCTACAGAGTCATCATGGTGGCAAGTCATCATAGGCACTGTAAACAAATTTAGGGGTTAAAACACTTCCACACACATGACCTTATGAGAAGCATGATCCATGTGATGGCCAAGATATCACCAAGATTTAATTTTCCCTCAATGTATAGCATGTAAACTGAAGCTCAGAAATTTTACTTGATTTGCCTAAACTTTCATAGCTCAAACAACCACCAAGCTCAGCACTGAGTAGAGTATATGTACAAATAACATGCCCTTAATATCATCGGTGATTTTACATGGATGATCAACAGACTTATTAGGGGCTTGAACCAAAATAAAGATTTCAGCTTTTCCACACTTTCTGAATTAAAAAAAAATCTCTGGAGTGTGGAGTAGGAATCTGTATTTAAAATATCACCTCCACTAATTTTGAGACAGCTGCCTTGGAGTAGAGCAGTCATCTAGGTACAACTATTTTACGCCTCAAAGGCGTCTACATAGTGAGATCATGGTATCAAGCCTAATTACTCACCCAGTTAGCACTAAGCTGGGACTATAAAAACCTTTGAGCTTCCTCTTTAAAAGGCTATAAAACCGACCCTGTTTTCACTCCTGTTTCCCTGATTTTTTTTTGCAGTTACTATCCAATATTTACTAACATTTTTTTAAATAAACTTCTTTTAAGAAGAATTAGGAAATACTACACACTCATTCTAGCCAATGATTTGATCTAGGTACTGAGAATTTGATAAAGAAATAGGATTTGGTATTTTAATTTCTCACTTAAAATATCACATAAATGGCACAATCTTCCTAAATCTTATTTCTAGTATAGAAAGGCAAATGTCAAAATCATTTCAGAAGAGCTTTTTTTAAATTAACTATACATGAAATTTGAAGGATTTGGGTAGTATAATTTACTTCTTTACACCTTCCATAAAAAATAGTGACTTTTATCTGGAAGTCAGGAGATTAGCTGTCTGTGACCAGGATTAGGTATTTATTTCACCTGTGCTTCTGTTTCCTCACCTGGGCAACATCATACCTGCCTCCTAGTATACTAAGAACAATGGAAAGAGACTATATTCTGAATGTTTCTGTGAGTGAGTCAGGCACATAAAAGCTGCTCAGCAAAAGTCAGCTGTGTCTGATCTTTTTAGAAATATTTGCAATAAAATTGTTCCTCAGTTTTCCTTTCAGTTCTGTATTGACTTATCCATACATGGAGATATATTCCTGAAAAATCATCTCTAGCATTTCTTTTTTAAGCATACTTTTATTGGTGCATTGTAGTCTCATATCATAATGTAGTTCATTCTACCTCCAAGCTACACCCCCAGCCCTATTTTTACTTTTTATTTTGAAACAGGGTCTCACTAAATTGCAGAGTGCTTCAATAAGTAGCTGAGGATGGCCGCGAACCTGCGATCCTCCTGTCTCAGCCTCCCAAGTACTGGGATTACTAGGTGTGCCACCATGCCTGGCTTCAAAATTTATAAAAATAAAAAGGTATGGGGAATTTTACTTGTAGGTAGAATGCACCTAGATTCAATCCCCGGGAAAGAAAAAAAAAGGAAGGAAGAAAGGAAGGAAGGAAGGAAGGAAGGAAGGAAGGAAGGAAGGAAGGAAGGATACTAAACACAAAAAGTTCTGTACTATCCTTTTCTTATTTTTATTTGTGGCAATGATTTGTGTAATTTGTTTGGAAATACATGTATGTGTATCATTCTCATTTTCTTCTAAATTCTAAAAATCAGACATACTTGTTAATAAAAATTCTCTATTTCAGTTAATCAGATTTAAAGTGTTGTTACAATAAATGCATGCTAACAAATAGACCTTTATTCCCAATAAAGAACTGTCTTTAAAAATTAAAAAAAAGAAAGAAAGGGAGGGAGGGAAAGGGACAAACTTCAAAATCTTGTATAACCTGCTGTTTATTCTTGTAGGGCTATTGGCATGTTGACACACCAGTGAATGGAAATATTCTAGGAAAAAATATAAGAACTAGAATTTCTCTATTCACCGTTAGGTGAATTTGGGGTTCATTATCTTAAAAATTTGATTTTGCACCAATACCCCTCATACAAAGTGTGCACTTGCCAAAGCTCATGGGAGCAATTAACAAGTGCATTTCTATTGAATTCCATTAATCAGAGTGATGAAATAGAAAGAGCATAGGTGTGGCATTCTCCTAATTCAATTGTTCTTTTTCATTTTTTTCTCCTCCTTTATTTCCTATTTCTCTCCCACTTCTTTCTCTTCCATTTGGTACCACTTGTTGGTGCAACACTGGTCTATCCTCTTCATGGTAATAGAAATCCCCAACAATGGACTATGGAAGCCGTAGAGTAGCATCGGTCAAAAGAGGACATGGAGGTTGCATGGCCCCAAATCATATTTTCATCATTAATGGAACAAGATGTATGCTGAACTAGTGTCTGATATGGGTACTAGGTAAAAGACAATTCTGTGTGAATAGTTATCTGAACAAAATATTTCTACAGTGGGTTAAATCATCAAACAAGCATGGTTTATAAATATCCCCATCCCATTGTTTTTGTAAGAATGCAAGCCACACCTAAAAGCACATTCCTTATTTTTTAGGGAAAATATAGAACAGTGCACACTTCATCCCACTATGCCAAGATTTAGCCTTAAATTTAATTTCAACTTTCTTGTTTTCTCTCTGTGCTATAGTGTGATTTCATAGCATACCCTCCCATCTGCTGAAACAGGGAGGTTCTTGCATTTAGACTGAGATGACTAATATTTATGAGGAATAAATCCAAATTCAAACTAAATGCACATTTTTGCATTTGTCCAAACGTAGCCATGAATTATCTCAGGCTATCAATAGAAGAAGAGGAAAGTTGCTATCTGTTAATCCCTATTTGTTTTCCCAAATTGCAACCTTGGCAATGGGTGTGACAGAAAAATGTTCAGCATTCCTAGTAGCCTAACCTGCCAAGAGAGATAAAGCCACTTTGAAGTCCTGGGACCAGAGACTACACAGATTTTTACCCCAAATGGGCCTCAAGTCCTTCTTAGGGAGAAGTGGGCTGAAAGGGTCCGCCTGCTTCACAGCCTTCTGAGGCCAGGAGAGAAGCCCGCTGGCTCCAGGAGATGGTAGATGTGACAACAGTAAAGGTGATGCCCTTTACTTTTTTTTTTTTTTTTTTTTTTGCAGTACCGGGGATTGAACGCAGGGGCGGTCTACCTCCACGCTACACCCCCGGCCCTATTTTTTATACTTTATTTTGAAACCGGGTCTCACGAAGTTGCGGAGGGCCTCACTAAGTAGAGGGGGGGGGAGAGAGAGAGAGAGAGAGAGAGAGAGAGAGCTGAGGCTGGCCTCGAACCCGGATCCTCCGGTCTCCACCTCCCAAAGTACTGGGATTACAAGCGTGCGCCACCACGCCCGGCTAGGTGATGCCCTTTACACTACGCTGGCCAATAATGATGAGAGTGATCATGTCAATAAGAACAATCATAGTAAAATTAACAGAGTCATAGTCAATATCATTGATATCAACACTTACTATGTGGCTGTGTTCCAATACTATGCCAGGTGACCTGCAGGCATGATTCCCTTCACTCTTCTCTTCTCCATCTCTGATGAAGGAAGTGGAGCTCCATGAGGTGCCCATGGTCCCACAGCATCGGGGCTGAAATTCTGACCTCCCCTCTGCCTCCCTCTGAACCCCTGCCCTTCGCCTTTCCTATGTTCCATGCACTGTCTTATGAATTGCTACCTTCATCAGGTGAGACCTGTGTTGGACCTCCTTTGGCGGACCACTTCTCCTAAAATGCTACTACCCACAGCAGCTTCCCCATCAATACACACCACACATGAAAATGATCTCTCCCAAAGTTCCAGGAAGAAAGAGGACTCAGAACAGATCTTGCTGAGTTGTAAAATAAATTCCCTGTGCCAAGCAAAATGTCCTCACACTCCTTGCTTCATTGGAGTTTATGTCCCTCACTGTAGATGTGACTTGGGGCAGTGGGCTTCCAGAACTAGGTCAGAAGAGTAGATACCAGCAGCCCTTCTCCTCCTCTAGAATCTCATTTCTCTTCCTTCTCAGGCAAGAATCTGTTTACTTGGCCATGTTTTCTGATCACTTTGCACCAACACTGAGCTAGATGCAACACAGAATATTCACATCAATTATCACAAAAATATTGGAGGCTTTTTTATTATTATATTTGTTTGGTTTGGGCCAATGAAGAAAATTAGATCTGAAGCATTAAATCATTTGCTCAAGCCATGAAGTCCTGTTAAACTAGTGGTTTTTCAATGAGGGGGATTTTAATTCCCCTTCTCCCAAGGGAATTTGGCAATGGTTGGAGGCTCTTTGGGTCATCATATCTGGAAGGGCAAGGGACAGAGTTTCTACTGGCCTCTAGTGGGTAGAGGCCAAAGATGCTATTAAAAATCCTACAATGACACTACAGCCTCCCATACATAAGGAAGAGTTATGCAGATGGAAACACCAGCAGGGCTGAAGGTGAGATGCTCTTGATTAAGCAGGAAGGTCTTTGGCTGGGTTCTTCCATAGGGCCTTTCTGGCCTATGGCACAGATGCTCTTGAATATGTCAGCTTTGGATCAGAGCCTCTGGCTGCCAAATGTCAGACAGCAGCCTGGAACCAGGAGTCGTTCCTGCCCAGCCAGCCAGGGACCAAGAAGAGAGATGGCCTACAGCCTCAATGCAGCTGCAATCCATAAATCTCCCTCAACTCTGCATTTTGTAGCAAAGATGAGTCAGCAACTACCCTTGGCCCAGGAACCTGGGGTTTCTGCATACTCAAGGTCCAAGGAGCCCTTTGCTGAAGGAAATTTTAGCTTGAGGAATGGCCACAAAGCTGGTTCCTTTAGAATGGGTCTTGGCTCACTGAAAAGGAACAGAACTATATTACAGTTCTTTTCTGGAATGCAGGCCAATTTCAATAGGGCATAAAAGGACTCAGGGACTCAGGGCAGCTACTCCGCCTGGGAAGAAAGATGGGAAGATTATCTGTGTGTATGCATCATCAAGCGGCCTCAAACTTTTACACTGAGGGGTAGTATCCAAGTTATTTTATGTCAGTAGATGTGTGTTGATGCAAATCTTACACTAATGGCATAAAAACTGGTGTTTGGGGCCTTTGGTGAGACTTAATTCATTTAATTTACTTGTTCATGGCAAAGATGTGCTTTTGAGCACTTACCCCATTTGTACCAGGTACTGAATAAGACTTGGACCATGAAGGTTACAATCTTGTGGGAGAGAAAGAGAGAGAGACAGAGGGAGGGTGGGAGAGAGAGAGAGAGAAGGATACATGAAGAGAGAGATTAAAATGGAGCAGGAAGATAAATAGTTACAACAAAAAAAAAGTGAAAATGATAAAGAAAGGAGCAAGGAAAGACTCTGGGAGGAATGACTTGTGGGGAGGCAGGAGAGAATATGTAGTGGTGGTGATTGAGGGTGGCATTGAAAGGAGTCTGTGGTCAGAGCACAAGGAGCAAAGAAAGAGACTAGACTAGAGCCAGGTGGCGAGAGCGAGGTGTGCGGAGGGCAGGTAAGAGCTGTCTGGAGAGTCCGGATTCACCCTCAGCTCAGTGCTGCCCCACCCAGGGACTCAAGATCTAATTTGAGTTTAGAAAGCAGGAAAGACCAGTTAGAACATTGCTGCAAAGGTTCAGTCGAGGGCAGATGGTGTTTTGACTAGAACCACGGCAGAGAATACGCAGGGAAGGGGATGGATTTGATGAATTCTTGGGTAGAGGGAAGGCCAGGAGTCTGAGATGGATGAGCTGTGACAGGCGAAGGGGGTGGAGGTAAAAAGCTCACATCAGATCCCCATGCCAAGAAACTGGGTGGAAACCGTTCCCAAGACTCTGCCGTGCTCACTGTCCTCATCTGTGAAGTGGGGACAAAATTCCCACCCTTCTTACATTACAGGTTTATTTTGAGGAACAAGTGGTACGAGAAATATAAAAGGGTTTTGCGTAGACTGTAAGGCATGATACATATCCGGTCTGCAAGGAGATTCCTCATCATTATTATGATAACCTGTTCATCTCTATGGCTTGGTTATTAGTCTGTGGTGCGGAAACGCACCAAACGTAGCTCTTTGCTATCCCTTGGGTGCCTTACAGCTTCCTGAGTTCATGGTTACAGAGTTTACAGCACGTATAAAATGGCAAGGGAAAAGGTGTGGCTCCTTGTTCTCGCGCATGAACTTGGCTTTTAATTCTTGAAATCGACGCTGATTGCCATGAGAAAACCCACGCCAGCCCGGTTTGCTTGCTGACATGCTTGGGGAACATAGTAGACAATGGAAACTTTCTCCTGCATTGTTTTACTGACTTGCCAAAGAATGGCTGGGTTTCACCAGTCTCAGCCTGGTAATTATCCAAATGGCTGGCGGTCATCAAAACCACAGGAAAGAGCCTACTGGCTTGCTGCTACGCCATGACTCCAAAGCTATGACCTTTCTTTCTCTCTTTTAAAATTCTTCTGTAGTTCTAGAGAATGGAATGACGACTGGATGAGCCCAACCCATGTTACAAAGAAAATATTTTGGTACCAGTAGTCGTCAGAGACCTGGACTCAGCCCCAGCTTTGCCACTTATCAACCTTGCCCCTTTGGATTTGCCTTGAGAAGTATTTGTTTCTTTGATCATTCCTTTGAGGACAAAGTGAGTTGATCCATTTCAGAGTTGCAAGCGGAAGATGGGATCACAACTATGCTTAGGAAATCGCAAGATCCTGAGAAAATTAGATTGGAAGAGTGAATGAGCTGATTAGTATTAGGCCTAGTTCCATGGAGAAGAAAGACGATTTTAAAGAAGTATGCATACACATGTACCTACACACACACTTCGGAAAGTGATATTTGTTGGAAGAATCCTATTAAACTGGAAAATCAGTGACTCAAATGTATCCATCAGCACACTTTTTCAAACTTTATTCTTTGTGGAGTTGCGAATGACATCACCCGATTAGATTTTAGAATACTCAGAGCTGGAGGTTACCCCAATGACTCTGCATCCCCACATACATTTTAGGAGGGGTCGCTGAGAGAAGCTGCTTTCTATGTAAAACCGGACTTGTTCCTGGTGATCCATCCAGGCAGCAGTGGTTTGGGGCTGAAGCCAAGACTTCTGACTCTCACTCTAGTACATTTTTTGCCCAACCACGTACCCTCTCTAGAGTCTTTCTATTTCATAGCAAACATCATCACTTCCTTGAGCAGACAAGTGGAGGTCGCGGTCCCAGATCCCAGGTGTTGATGTTGACAGGTTTGGTGGGGGCTGTATAGCCAGAAGGCACTAGGAGCATTTCATGGTATCACATTTGCTGCTCAGGCCAAGAATCATTATGGATTCAATTCAAATAATTGGATTTTTTTCCCTTTAAAAACAGGAACTCAGTGTTTAAGGTCATCATTTTGTGCCATCCAGAGTTACTTGGTTTTATTTTTTAAGTAAAGTAAACTAGCTCTGTTACTTTAGAGCAGGACAAAGCAGCTCATAAGCATTAAAGCAAGAACTATAGATTATTCCACTCTGCAAGAAAGAGCCCTTTCTGGGACACCAGCTAGTCCCTGGATTCTGCTTTCTCTTTGGCAGATGAAGAGAGATGTCAGGAAAAAGGGAAGGACATAGTGGCATTCTCTGTTTGTCAAAACATCTTGAACAATTTTTCAAACATTTGGGTTTGTTAAAATCCAGACTGTGTCGTGCCAAGCAGTTTTGCTTAATTTCTAAACCCCTGAGTATTTAAAGGGAAATTTAATCGGTATTTTTCTGAATCGTTTCATTTAACTCATCAGTGTGCTGTTTCATAAGAGCCATTTGATGCCAAAGAAGTCTTTCAGTGCCAACTTAGAAATTTTACTCTAGAAGGCTCTGAAGGGCCAAGAACAGAAAGCCGAGCAGGGTCCTGCGGACCCCACATTCTCACAGATGGTGACCAAGAAGGAGCTCCACATCCTGTGCTCCAAACTCTCCTCCTTCTCTAGAGGGAAAAAGTCTTGCTCTCAAACAACCAGCATGAAAAGTAAATGTGTGTGTGTATGTGTGTGTGTGTGTGTGTGTGTGTGTGTTACTAGGATTGAACCTAGGGACATTCTACCTCTAAGCTACACCCCAGCGCTTTTTATTTCTTATTTTGAAACAGTCTTCCTAAGTTGCTAAGGGCCTCCCTAATTTGCTGAGGCAGGCCTGGAACCTACAATCCTCCTGTCTCAGCCTCCCAAATACTGGGACTACAGGTGGGAATGTCAGTTCTTAAATTTGCCCAAGGGATTGCTTTTTTTGTGTGTTCGGAACAACTTAAATGTCCATGGTGAAGAAATGTAAACTGCTTAGCAGAGACTAGCCTGTTAGCCCAATGTGGCACTTTTATGATTATGATAAATAGCAACTAATATTTCTAAAGTGCCCTGCTGTAATCAGCACGACTACACACCATTGCTTTGAGAAAGCTCCGACTCCTTCGGGGCCGGGCCCTGAGTTGCTCAGGAGAAAGCAGCATGCCAAAGGATGAAAACTTCTTGAGCTTCTCCCTCCCAACTCGCCACCCACTAACTCACTGGACACCTTCAGGCCAGTTTGTTTCTGCACACTAAAGGCTGCCGTTCAATAGTTCAACACTCTAGGGTGTATTTTAATGCTACTTACACCTTGGAAGTGTGTGTAGGACTGAATATTGGAAATGGGCCCATGATCAACAACAAGGGACTCCTCAAAACAACAGTGGTGTGGCAACATAAATGTGGAGGTGGAGGACCCAAAGGCTTGCCCTGGGTCTCTTTGTTCCTGGCACAGTGCCAAGTGTTTTCCATGTGCTCAGTCCGTTAGTCTCCATAATGATTCTAGGAGGCTGTTACCATAGAGCTTATCTTAGAGTGAAGATACTGGTACTTAGTGAGGTCAGGAAACCATCCAAGATCTCCTAGCCAGAAAATGGCAGTGCAGAGCTGGAGCAGACATCTGTTGACCTCAGAGTGTGTGTTATTTCTATTTGCTATTTTGCTTGCTGCAAATGGTAATTGGTTATTGGTTTTAAGTTAATAAGAGTCGTCCAATCCCATTAATAAGTGCCTACCTGATTAAAGGGAGTTTAATTAGATACAGTTTTCAGGTCAAGGACTCAGGCTCTTTTGATACAGAAATATATATCTTCTGTTTGCATACAGAATTTCTATAATAATACAGGCATAGATCCTGAAATTCCAGAATAGTTGATTATTAAAGGGCACATAGGACAAATTAAGTATAATTAGGATTAAATTCTAGTATAATTAGGAGTATAATTAGGATTAAATTCTAGTGACTCAGTAGTCTGAGCTTCCTGACACACGTGTACCCAATTCTTGCAGACACTTGCTCACGGAAAATACTCATGCCTAAATCCTCAATCCCAATAGAAGCTGCATGCCTAGTTCATTCACCTCTCCACTCCTCTGTAGAGTTGCTCACTTGCACACTTTCATACCTATTCACTCACTCACTTGTATACTTGCACACCTATTCACTCATTCATTCACTCTCCCACTTACAGATTGACTTACTCATTCAAGATAATCAGTAGCTTCTCAGTGTGAGTAACATTGAACTATGCCAGGTCTTGAGGAATCACCAATATCTGTAAGGTATGGCTGTTGTGTTTGGATGAATTATGTATTTATGCATTAAGTGCCTATGAACTTCCAGTACTTGGGTGGGTAAACAAGGCAGATAGGACCATCATCTTCACAAGGAGAACACAACTGGCAAGACAGGTTCTTACCCACAATAAGTAGACAACGGCAGAAAAAAGACACCAAGGCTATGACATTAATGACTGTCTGTGATGGAGAAGGTTAAATGAGCTCCTCGGGCTTATAAGGAGAGGATTTACTAAGTTAATAGAAACAAAGTTGGGTGTTGAAAAGCCTTACCTGCTTCTAGAATAAAACAGGTATCCCAATGCATGAATTGTGCCCATCTTCATTTCTCTAATAGTTACTAGAAAATCTGGGAGAATGCTCCTTTAAGCTGTGGGATGAAAGTGGCTACAGGCTCCTTGTAGCATAGTGAAAGAAGGGTTTGGGGTCAACTGTCTGCATCTCAATAGGGTCACCTGGGTGTCACTTCATCTTTCTGTGCCTCAGTTACTACCAGTTGTGATCAACTTCTTTTTTTTTTTTTTGTATTTTGGTTCTGGGTATTAAAATCAGGGCATTCTACCTCTGAGCTACACCTCTGTCCCTATTTTATTTTTTTAAATTTTGAAACAGGGTCTCACTAAGTTGCTGGGTGTCTTGCTAAGTTGCTGAGGCTGGCTTTGAACCTGTGATCTTCCTGTCTCAGCCTCCCAAATACTGGAATTACAGGTGTGTGCCACCATGCTCAGCTCTTCTTTCAACTCTTAAATGAAGATAAAATTCATTTCAGATATCTTGCAAGATTGCTGAAAGGATCAGATAATTTGAGAAATCCAAATATTTATCTTTAAAAGTAAATCTTTTAGAAGATTTAAACAATTATTATTTCTATTATTCTCATTATAACTTTTCTTTGGAAGTTGCTTTTTCTACAAGGATTACACTTTAAGTTCTCACAGGGCTTCTATAACCTGAAGATGGTTATGTTCCATAATATTATCATAGTTCAGTTAGAAGTCATTTGCAAAGGATTTTCCAATAGAAAGAAAATGAAAATAATGCCCAGGCTTATATGATAATCCACGAGAGCCTGTAACACTCCATAACTGTGGAACAGGGCATAGCTCTGGGATTAGAAGCAGGGCCAGTAGTTGGCCACTTCTTGGGGTGGTGCCACGGGAGGATCTGGGGTCATGGACAGTGTTTTAACAGTGGCTCCTGTGGATTGCCGCAGTTCTGTCATGGCACAGGAGTTCTTCCACCAGAACTACACCCAAGTCATCGAGCCACAGATTTTTCCATTGCTTGGGTTTGTGATGACAAACTTCAGGGGTAGCATCTGTTGTTCATCAGGAATTTGGGGAGATGGAAGATTTGTTCTCTTCCTGTAGGACTTGGGATCTGAAAAGCATCACCTCTGGACAGATTCATAAGCCTGATCATAAGTAGTTTTTCACATGAATGTTTCCATGCTTTCTCTGCTGATCTGTAAGCACCAAAAAAGCAGAGATCTTGTATGTCTTGCCCGCCCTTGCAGCTTTGATGGCCAGAATTTGTTCTGAGATATCATAGGCTCTCGACATATATTTGGCAAATTAAGTTCCCAGTTCAGCTGCTATCAGCCTTGTGATTATCAGCAGATCTCATCAGCCAAGTTGCAGAGGAAGGAAAGTTGCCATGTTGGGGTAGGTTAGGATGATGGGTGTCCTAGCTGATCTCTTCTTTCCCTAGCAGATGTCTGTTAAACCATTGGCAGCAAATTTCATGCAGCTCTTCCTCTAGAAAACCTTCCACTATGCCATCCTCTTCCACCAGAGTCTGGGATGGGCACTTTGATTTTATTCTGTGATATTTCTATTACTGCCCCCACATTATTCTATTAATTTTTGCTTATCTCCTAGACTGGAAAGCCCTTGAGAGTCATTTCTCTTGGTAAACCAAACATCTAGTCCCATGACTGGTGCTCAGTGCTTAACTGGTATAGAAAGAATGAGACCTTCCCCATCCTCGAAGTGGTCCACATTCTAATCCCTGGAACCTGTGAGGATATTAGGGTACATGGAAAAAAGAGTGAAAGTAACTGATGGAATAAAGGTTACTAGTCATCTGATTTTAAAATAGTGTAGCTGGGCATGGTGGCTCATGCCTTGTAATCCCAGTACTTGGGAGGCTGAGACAGGAGGATCACAGGTTCAAGGACAGCCTCAGCAAGTAGTGCAACTCACATCAACCTAGTGAGACCCTGTTTCAAAATAAAAATAAAAAATAGGGCTGATGGTGTAGTTCAGAGGCAGAATGTCCCTGGTTCAATCTCCAGTACCACAAAGAATAAAATAGTGAAATTATCCTGGATTATCTGGGTGACCCAGTAGAATCACGAGGGCCCCAAAAAGTGGAAAAAAAGCAGAAGAGGAATTCAGAGTGGTATGGTGTAAGAAGGGCTCCCCCCTTCCCTGCCAGCTCTGATCATGGAAGAAAAGGGCCTTGGACCAAGGAATATGGCTGTCTCTGCCTAGAAAGCTAGAAACAACAGGAAAATGGGGCCTCCCCAAGAGCCCCCAGAAGGGAATGCAGCACTGTCACCATCATGATTCCAACACCAGAAACTCACATCAGACTTCTGACAACACTATCAGATGCAATTTTGTGTTATTTTAAGGCACTAATCTGTGATAATTGTGTTGGTAATGAGAGAAAACTAACACGACTATGATCTCCAAATTTACCATTTGGGGTATTAGTGGGTAGTAACACTCTGCCTGTGCTGTAGTGTCCCAGAGAGCAGTCCTCAGGAGTCCAGGTAAGCATGAGGTCCATTCTCTCAAGACTTATTTGTCCAGTAATTCACAAGTAATTATGCCACCATCTGATAGACAAATCTTGCTGATTTTCCTCTCCTTTTGCTGAGGACATTACTTAAGGCACTCATCTTTGGACTGGAGAATGATAGAATTGCTATCAGAAACAGTATTAATGCCTCCAGGCTCAGTGCCATAAAGAGGAGACCTCTTCAAAGGATGTACCTTCTTCTTCATAAGTGACTCCAATAAAGAATTGTCCTGTGGACCAAAGAGTCAAGGACAGAAACGCTGTGTCTGCAATGGAAGGGCCAGGCTGACATTTGCTCTTGGGCCACACATGTCAGAGGGGACAACTTCCCAGGCCACTGCAATTCTTTATGAGCAGTTAGTCTCTCCTTTCTAGGATCAAACTCAACCCAAATCTGGAACTCCCAAATATGTACAGCCTCACTCCATCAAATACATGTGGTCAGACCCCCTGTGCTGAAGCAGAAGCAATAAGGGGCATGTTCAAAGCCCTGGGGCTGGCGCTGCTGAGTGTTAGTCAAGCTCCTATAGATCCCTGTCCCCGCTATACTGGTTCTCCAAGGTGTTTGCAGAGGGTACATCTCACAACCTTGAGGATGGGTAAATCAGGCCAGACCATAAAACCCAACAACACCAGGATCCTGAGGTCCCATGCACACAGCCATCTCTCCTGGACACCAGGCAGCACAGAAGAGCTGCATTGGGACAGGCTCCAGGATCCCAGGCTCCAGGACGCATACCCAACATTCCAGGTCAGCATTTGACCTATCTCCCCCAACATCAGAGCAGGAGCCAGCTGGGCAGCTTCAGAGTAATTTCCTTTTCCATGGATCGCATTGTTCATGATCTACCCCAAACCCTCTCCCTAACATTGAATTTGAAAGATGAAGTTAGGGTCTCCATGTTTCGTTGGACAAGACTTTGAGCTCCTTATGCAACCTCCTCCCTAGACTCTGTTCTAATGCATACTGGAGGAAGCAATGTTTGCAAAGCTCTTCTATTCCCCCAGCCTCTCTCACTCAACTCTCAAACACACACAAACACATATAAATACATGTGTATAAACATTCATCTCACACAAAAATTTTTGTGCAACCTTGTGTCTACATAATTTAAAGAAAGTCATTCCGTGCCTGGTGTGATGGTGCACACCTATAATTACAGTGCTTGGGAAGCTGAGACAGGAAGATTGCAGATTCGAGGTCAGCCTCAGCAAGATTCAATCCCTAGTATTAAAAAAAACATTTTCCAATATGTAGAGTAGGTGGAATTTTTTTCTTTTTTTATTTGTATACATTTGTATACATTTATTTGTATACATTTTTTATACATTTTGATATATGTCAGGGTATGAACATCATACATGCACACATTGCACATTTAGCCCTCCCTCCAATCCCACCCTATTCCCTCACCCTTCTCTCCCCTTCATGCTCCGGATAGTGATTGAGTCTTATAGGTTTGTGTATGTACATCATGTGCTATAGTGTGTTTCTCACAGTTTCCTTTTATGAGAAAGTCCTTCTTATCAAATAGTCTTCTGCCTACATGTCACATAACTGATTGTTGAATTATGTAGGTGAAGAGAGGAAACCCCTAAGGGGGTTTTGGATAATTGGAAGAAAGCAGAGCTCACTGGAGGACGATGGTTTGGGTTCAGAGACGAACAAAGGAGTTTGTTTCCATCTCTACTGAAGTCAGAATGTCAGGAGTTCAGGAAAATGCGATATATGTGTTACCCAGGGGAGGGGCAGTTCACTGGAATGGGGGACCAGTCAGTGGCCTCAATGACTCCAGAGAAGGTCTGGAAGCACATTTTCCTGGAAGGGTTAATAACATGCCAAGTGGCTCACCTCCTCTGCTACTCTCCCCTCCCCCAAGTATGAGGGTATAAATCACCAACTATCAGGATAATTAGAAGCAGATTTGCCTCTGCTAATTTCTGAAATGTGAAAGGTCTTTAGAAAAAGCCTCATAAGATGTTGCTGAGTGTTATGAGCCCTACCTCCTTGGTATAGGACACACCTGGGATGCAGACCAGCAAAGCTGAGCTCCGATGTCTTGGGTGTTGCAGGGGAGGATAGAGCCCAACAGGTAATACCTGTAAATCCGTCATGTGGTCTGTAAGTGAGGAACATCTCTATTTTTTATAGCAGGAAATTTTAGTCTACTTTCTGTGCACTGTAGGTGTATGCATCCTTCCCTTAGACTGGAGCTGGGTCTAGTTAGAATATCTGTTGTCTTGTTCTATGAATAGTCATAGGATACCTTTCAGAACCTAAACACTTCTCTGAATGAGTAGCTAAGCCAGGATATCTGGGGATGCATGGAAACACAAAGTGAAATGTGGTGTAAACCATAAGGAAAGAGCCGAGGAGAAAGAAGGCTTTGCCTGAAAAAAGACCTGCCCTACAGGTCCCGCAGCAAGGCCTGCATGATGACTTGATTGGGTACAAATGAGTATAATGGCAGAAGCAGCATGTGCGAAACTTTAGCTTCCTCCCACTGAGTCTCAGGATCTCTGGTTTGGAGGTAGCATCTCCCTGCCTCTTTGGCAAACACCCACTGCAGGGGCTGGCTTCCCTCGGAAATAGCTGACTGGCTTTGCCTCTAGGTGCAGAGCTGTGCAAGGAGAGGAAATTCTGCTGGTGGAGATTGCACAAAACCATAGCACCCCAAACCATAATGGTCATTTTGTGATACAGTGATCTACCTCATTTATCAGAGGACTCTGACAAATGAGCCAGTGCATTTCAGTGCAGCGTTCCCGTGCGGCACGAGACTTGAGTGAACGTGAGCATTGTCTCATAGCGATCACACAGCACCCACAGAATTTCAGGCACAAAGTATCAGGATTGGAAGGGGACTTAACGATCAGGTCTTCCAAATCTTTCATTCTGAGATGAAGAAACTGAGCTTCAGAGGGGAGAATAATTAGGTTATTTCTTTTGTTGAAGTTCATGGAATATTTCGGACTTTCTGAATGGTATTTGCCAATGTCACCTTGAATGGTTACCCTCAAAGTATGTTTTTGGTATGTATTTTATTCCCCAGAAACTGATTCATCATTGTTAGGCAGCAGGCAAGCAAAAGGCTAAGTGATGGAAAACAAGCTAAGATGTATTTTACACCAAACTGTTTGCAATGTAAAGGAACAATTGAGTCTGGCAGGGAATAATAATAATGGAATAATAATAATAATAATAATGATAATTTAAATGACATATCTAATTTATTCATATATTAAAAGACATGCATATTTTAATTTCCCATAAAAGAAAATTACCAGAAACCTACATTTCCCAAAGTAGGAACATGATCATAGTCTATATTTCATATTCCATGGAGTTCCAGTTAAGCAGTTCAGATAAATAAGGTGTTACTAAAAGTATTTGAGATGTTATAAGAAAAGTATCACAAGATGAGAATGACAATGAAACAAACTACATTGTGAACATTTTAAATATATGATGATTATAAACTGAGTAGTCTATAAATGACATACTTTTTTTTCTCACAGTTCTGGAGCTTGGAAGTCCGGGAAGAAGGTACCAGAAGATTCAATGCCCGGTGAGGGATCACTCTGTGGCTCATAGACGGTGTCTTCAAACTATCCTCATGTTAGCAGGGATAAGTGAGGTGCACTGTGGCTTCTTCTAAAAGACCACGAGTTCCATTCATGAAAACTCTACTTCAAAGATCTAGTTACCTCCAAGGAACCCCACCTGTTCATATCAGCACATGACATTAGGATTTCAACATGTGTATTAAATGATCAGACCATAATGTGCGCCACGAATTTTTGCACAAAGAAAGCATTTTGGAAGTAATCATCCTAATATAATGAGAGTAGTTTGCAGTTGGCTCATTCTTCGCTGGACCAAATCAACAGGTTGTTTTTGGAGTCCCATGTGGTGTGGTGTGTATGTATGCATGTTGGTGGCGAGGGCAGGGAAGGTGTTGAATGACAGGAAGGGTAAGATGAACAGAGCTCACAGTAAGGCCTAGAGGGTTTGGGAATACAATATCATGGAGCAACTTCAGTAGCTCACACTATCATCTGTAAGTGCTAACCAGAACTCGTGGCTAAGGCGACCTCAGGTTTTTAAGATGAGAGAGCAGGACACATTGACATGGGTCCTCCCACTGTTGACCCCCTTTCCTTGCTCTGCCAGGAGCAATATGCAGTGATCCCTACACCTTGGAAAAAGCCTCATTCTCACTCCCATCCTTCATTCAGCAAAATTTTTTGACCTCACCTCATCAGCTGAGTGACCCTCAAGAAGAGGAAAGTAACAGAAGGAGGAAGCAGGTCATTACCTCCTGGCATTGGCTGCACATGGGACTGAGAAGAGACTGGCCCAGCAGGGGTAAGGGAACATTATTAACACCAGCAGAAGCACAGAGCATAGAAATGATGTCTGCACGTGGGCTGGGGAGGTGAGGGGGGAGGCAACTCACACATAATTGCTCTAGTGTGTCTCTTAGGAGCTCTCGAAAGAAAACGTTCTCATGGAAGAAGAGAGGGGGTGGAGATTGATGTGTTTTTAAACTTCTTAAACTTGCTTCCTCTAGCAAAATCAGAGAATGTCATTTTATGGCCAAATTTCCCCTAAATTTTGCATGTGGTTGCAGAAAACTGACATCGACCTTCAGTGTGCTAACCCTAAGTTAGCTGCCACTCATAGTATACTCATGGTCTTAAGTTTACTTTCTAGTACATTTTTTTTCTTATGCTTTTGGGAACAACTACTACATTGTTAAATTTTTTTGTTTTTATTTTTAATTTTTATTTTTTTGGTATTGAGGACTGCACCCAGGGGCATTCTACCTCCAAGCTAGACCCCCAGTCCTTTTTTATTTTAAAACAGGATGTCACTAAGTTGCTGAGGCTGGCCTTGAACTCATGATCCTCCTGTTTCAGTCTCCCAAGTACTGGGATTCACTGGCTTTGGCTTCTCTCTTATCTACTCTCTGCTTAAACCATTCATTCTGTTTCAAACCATTATTTTAGAAAGTTCCTTCTCATACTACCCTACACTCTGCCTCCCTATTGCTTTCTTTCTTGCTCTCACCTAAAGGCCCTGGGGTCACATCTGTCCCACATACAGGTGCTGCCTTTGCTTCTTTCCACCCCTCCGTTCTTGTCTTCTCTCTCCGGGCATACCACCCTTTACAGATCTTCCATGTAAAGACTGTTTCCTATGGTCCAAAACTCATGGTGGCATTTAATTGCCACTGTAAGAGTATTAAGAGATGAGATCTTTAAGAGAAGATTAACTCATGAGGACAGGATGCTTCATGTTATAACAAGGCAAGAAGGCTGTCACTGGATACCAGTACCATGTTCTTGGATTCCCCAGACTCCAGAATCATGATTCAAATAAACTTCTATTGTTCATAAATTACCTTATCTATGGTAGTCTGTCATAGTAGCAGAAGGCAAATTAAGACAGTGGTTTAACCTTTCTTTACTCTCCTGGCCTTTCTTCTTTCGAAACCATAACAGTTTGCCTAGAGATATGTGTCCTAGTATAGAACATGATTCTCCAGATGATATGGACACATCCTTTATTCTAAAATGAGATACTCAACAACTAGGCAGTCTAAACACGACTATTTTAAAATGTCAAAACAGTAGGATTTCACTGGTCACTAGACAACTTTGAAATTTTCTCCAAGAGCTTAGAATATGATACCAAATAAGTAAAAGTGATAAATTGCAAATGCACATCTACACATGTAGGCATATGTGTGCACACAGGGTGGTCCACTCGACAGAAGGACCTTATAAACTGCATTAGGTCCAGAAGCTCCCCAAATGCCTTGAGTTCAATTTATGAGGTAGGCTTTCTTTGGGGGTCTACAAGACATAAATAACTATTGATTAGCTTCCTAGAGACAGGATTTTAGTAGAACTCTGAACAAGGGCATTAGAGAAATGCCCCCCAATGGGGTCATTTTTTGCTGACCTGGGACTACATAAAAATGGGAGTATTGAATGCTTAATGTCACTTTTTATTGCTTGGTTCAGCTAATTTGTCTTGTGGGAAGCAAATGTTTTTTAAAGCATTCCAGAGCCTTTGTAGTGTTAAAGCTCATTACCTTGGATTTCATATGAGCCAAAAAATATACAACCAATGAAGTGCTCTGAACCTCAGCAAAATTTCATGGCTAGACATGCACCGTGTCATGCAAAATGAGGTGAATTTAATAATTTGCATTCTTATTAACAAAATTCAGTGTTATAAGGTTGGGGCATTCCTTTGTTATTGCTTTTATTAATGGTAAAGAATAGTTCAATGAACAGATTAAAGACAGAGTATATCCCCTTTAAGGAAATCATATCATTTTTCTGTTAATCATGAATTCTCAATACTTGTGTTTCCAGTGAGTTTGGAAAAAGACTTTGCATATTCTACCTAGACAGAGTATTTTCATAGACTGAATATATATTTAATTCATGTACAATAGGCCTAGCCCTGTGTGAAGTTCTTTCATATACAAAATGTAATTTTAATTCTGTTTGTGTGTGTGTGTGTGTGTGTGTGTGTGTGAGAGAGAGAGAGAGAGAGAGAGAGAGAGAGAGAGAGAGAGAGAGAGAAAGAGAGAGAGAGAGAAAGAGAGACTGGGGATTGAACCCAGGGTCATTCTGCTTCTGAGCTACACTCCAAGCCCTTTTTATTTTTCTTTTGAAACAGGGTCTCACTAAGTTGCAGAGGGCCTCCCTAAGTTGCTGAGGCTGGCTGTGAACCTGCAGTCCTCCTGTTTCAGCCTTCTAAGTACTAGGAGCAATTTTAATTCTGAAGTCCTTATGTATCCTATCTTACAGATAAGGGAACTAAGGCCTTGTGCTGGCCATCTTTGTGTCACTGTGACAAAATATCTGAGATATAAAATTTAAAAGGAGGAAAGATTTATTTTGACTCATGGTTTCTGAGGTCTCAGTCCATGGTCGCTTGACCCTGTTGCTCTGAGCCTGTGGGGAGGCTGAACATAATGGGGGTGAGAGTGTGCTGGAGCAGAGCTGCCCACCTCATGGCCATCAGAAAGCAAAAAGACAAAGACAGGGCGCCGGGCGTGGTGGCGCACGCTTGTAATCCCAGTACTTGGGAGGTGGAGACCGGAGGATCCAGGTTCGTGGCCAGCCTCAGCTACTTAGTGAGGCCCCCTGCAACTTCGTGAGACCCGGTTTCAAAATAAAGTATAAAAAATAGGGCCGGGGGTGTAGCTTGGAGGTAGAATGCCCCTGGGTTCAATCCGCTGTACCGCAAAAAAAAGACAAAGATAGAGAGAGGAAGGGGTCAGGGACAATAGACACCTTTTTTTTGTTTGTTTGTTTGTTTATTTTGTTTTTTGTTTTTTGTTTTGCGGTACTGGGGATTGAACCCAGGGGTGTTCTACCTCCACGCTACATCCCCGTCCCTATTTTTTATACTTTATTTTGAAACCGGGTCTCACGAAGTTGCAGAGGGTCTCACTAAGTAGAGAGAGAGACAGACAGGGAGAGAGAGACAGGGAGAGAGAGAGAGAGAGAGAGAGAGAGAGAGGGAGAGAGAGGGAAAGACAGAGAGAGAGCTGAGGCTGGCCGCGAACCCGCATCCTCCGGTCTCCGCCTCCCAAAGTACTGGGATTACAAGCGTGTGCCACCACGCCCGGCTCAATAGACACCTTTAAGGGACCACCCCCAGCACCTACTTCCTCCACCGCCTAAAGTCTCCACCACTTCCCAATAGCCCCTTAAGCTTGGAATCCATAAATGGATTAATCCACGATGAGGTCAGAGTCCTCATGATTCAATCACCTTCCAGAGGCCTCACCTCTGAACAATGCTGCATTGGCTTCCAAACCTTCAACACATGTGCTTTTGGGGACATTTAAGATACACACTGTTGCCGGGCGAGGTGGCACATGCCTGTAATCCCAGTACTTGGGAGGCTGAGACAGGAGGATCATAGTTTCAAGGCCAACCTTGAGACACTGTTTCAAAACTTTTTTTTTTTTTTTTTGCGGTACCGGGGATTGAACGCAGGGGCGTTCTACCTCCGCGCTACACCCCTGGCCCTATTTTTTTATGCTTTATTTTTGAAACCGGGTCTCACGAAGTTGCGGAGGGCCTCACTAGGTAGAGAGAGAGAGACAGAGACAGAGAGAGAGATCGATCAATCGATCGATCGCGCGTGCGCGCATGCGCGCTGAAGCTGGCCTCGAACCCGGATCCTCCAGTCTCTGCCTCCCAAAGTACTGGGATTACAAGAGTGCGCCACCACACCCGGCTCAAAATTTAAATAAGGGGGCTGGAGGGTGTAGCTCAGAGATAGAATGCCCCTGGGTTCAATCCCTAGTATGAAGAAAGAAGAAAAAAAGAAAGAAAGAAAGAAAGAAAGAAAGAAAGGAAGGAAGGAAGGAAGGAAGGAAGGAAGGAAGGAAGGAAGGAAGGAAGGAAGGCCACAACAGGCCCTAATGTATTGATATGCTATGAACAAATAGTGATAAACAAAAGCCAGGAAATTTTATTGATTCTGTGTGGTCTTCAAAATAACCACTATCCGATCCTCATCTTCCTTGTGAGTTATTCTTTCCCACTCCATCTTTATGTTCTTCTGGGGCTAACTCAATGGTCCTGATAGTAGCCATCAAACAGTTTGTATATCCAAAATTTCACAATTTTTTTCTATCTAAAATATGATCTCTTACCAATTCTGTCTTTTTAAATTATCCATTGTTCTATCGTCGGAATGAGCCCTACTCCAGGACGTAATCTCAGCCTGCCCCTGACTTCAGGATGTTCTTTTCTGTGTCCTCTTGACTCCTTGTCCACAGACGCTGGCAGTGTGCTAAACTATTCCACAACCACTGGGGTAAAACAAGCCAATATGTGAAACAAAATCTCATAGATGTTCTATTTATCCTATAAATAAACTATGTGTTATAAAACTCAAGTAATATAAAATCGGTGTGCAAATTACTCTTAGACTCCTAATTTCCAAGTCACTTAGTAATATGTAGACAGTGTGGTCATGGGTCACAGCCATTCTTTTTTTTGTAAAAAGTGCATTCACTGCACAAATCCTTCCTCCCTTTATCCAGCAACCCTGCCTTCCTTCTCAACCTCTATTAAAAATTACATTCTACATTCAGGTCAACTTATTTTTTTTTTACTTCCCACCTGTTCTCTCTCATATGACCACTCTTTTGACATAAATGTCACCTGTGAAATAATGACCCTACTCACAACTTTATTTTGTCAGGAGACACTCACACATTTCTAACAACTTTTCATTAAATATGTAATAATGAGTTAACTCATCTCAATAAGTAGAGACTTTCATTTAACACCAGTTCTACTGTTCATAGAACTAAATCCTTTATTATCTTCTTCGGAGCATACACAATTAAATTGCATTATTTCAGTGCATGGGTTTCTATCTTAAATATTAATATATCTCTATTATGAATCGACATATGAATGTTATAAATAGACTATGAAAACCTTTCTTAGAAAGTTCTATTTATGAACTAGATTTTCTTATGCTTTGTTTGCTTTTATTCTACATCTTTTGGTTAAGTTTCAAAATACATGTAAATCCATTTTCATTTTATTTTTACTTTCCTTCATTAAACCATGGTCACATATTGATGCACTAAACAATTTAATAACTACTTCCCATGGGATAAGACAAATATTTTATCATCTTTATATCAATAGCTTTTGTTTATCTTTCATAGTCAGTTTCTTTAAATAATAGGTAAAAGATTCATATTGTGTAAAGCTAACAAGATATTAAAATTAAGATTCCATTTATTAACTTGTCGTGTTCAAATTTTGTAATTGCTCCAATATCAGAATTTCTTTTTTTTAACTTTTTTTGTTCATTTATTGGTGCATTGTAAATTATAATTATACATTTTGATATATGTCAGGGTATGAACATCATACATGCACACATTGCACATTTCAGAATTTCTACTGGAATGAGTTTTCAAGGCTTGTTTCAATTTCCAAAGGCTTTTGGAGCCCCAGCACTGTAGACGACCTTTGAGAGACAAGTATTCTTCCAATAGTCATGATTTTAATTCTATCTATATTTTTGCTTCTATCTCTCTCCTCTGATGTCTAGTTGATGCATAATCAATAAGACATATTGATTTGTATCTTTATCTTTTCTCCTCATCCAGAGAAATGACTTAGTACCAAACTAAGACATCCAGAAAATTTTCTCCAACTATGGATGACATGCTAGCCTTTCTCCCTAGCCTTGGCTCCCTCTCCAAAGCCTAAGCCTTTGATCTTTAGTTTCCTCATCAATGAGTAGAGGGAAACATCTCTTATTTTTGTTATATGAACTACCTGAAACTTGCCACAATTATGCTAAAAATTAGTATTTTCTGTGATATAAATTATGGTCTTCTATAGGTTCAATGCATTTGCCCCTTTATTTAATAGTAGAAACCCTTTCTTTGTGTCCTTGCTCCTCTCTAATTAAACTCATGAGTTTCTCGTGCCTGGTGCTAATTCCATCACCCTATTCCTAAGACACAGTGTGAGCAGTCCAGACAATAACAATGTCCCATCTCTCTGGTGACCTCAAGTAGTCTGGAAATGGGAGTATGACCCAACCTATAGCATTCAAAGTTTTCCCCAGGATTCTCTTAAGAGGATTGAGTAGAGAAAATTCCTTTTAGCTCTGATAAAATTTCATCATGAATATTATAACTACAAACCTAGCAAGTAGTCACTGCCCACTACCTATGTGGGATGACTACCAACCATGTCCCCTACATTATAGAGATGCTGTTGAGAAGAAAGCAGACACCAAGACAGCTGACACTGGCAAAAAGGCGTGTGCCTGCATCCTGGAAGAGGTGAGTCCACTCTCAGGTTTCTGGTTACTACAGTTCCGCCATTAATTTTGTAAGCTTCCCTCTATCCTTATCCCGAATACGTGTTAAAGCAAAGTTGAGTCCAGCTTTTGCCATTTGTACCCAAGAGCTTTACTGACTAGTACATCAGGTTATATAAAAAAGAACAGCACTTCAAGAGCAACGAGCAGGGAAAATCCATTTCAAATAACCAGGGTGGCGTCAGTGAGTTTTCAGATGCGAAAATCTGCCTAGAAGATGAGGAGGAGCTACAGAGCCCAGGCTTCCCAGAGGAAAACAGTGTCAACAACAGTGTCTTCAAGCTATTTTAATCCCTTAGACTCTTTGTGAATTGTCACAATGTTTTTATGCTCTCACACATTGTTTCCTAGTAGTGTTCTAAAATGTTTCTTCATAAACTTAAATCATTCCAAAGATGGTAATTGCCAGCATATGGTAAAATTTGAACACTAGAAGAGTCCAATCACTCAAGGAATTTTGTCCATTGGAACTTAAAAACTTACAATTTGACATGCACTAGAATCCTTTAAAAAAATACGCCTGGCATACTTTTATTTAACAGTTGAAAAACGTTCATGAATCTGTCTTTCTCTCTTTTGGGTGTTTTTATTCCATATCTGCCCCGGAATTTTATCCCAATATATTGAATTTTTCTGCTTAAAGTCTGTCACTGATAACACTACGCTACCACTCGAATGGAAGAATATATAAAAATTGAGATATAATTTTTAGCTATTTCTAATATTTCTCTTTATTTTAAGTGTTTTTCTTCTGGTTTAAGTTGCTTCTAAATTTAGCAGCAGTATGTAATTATATTAGTTAGTTTTTCATTACTATAATGAAATAGCTGAGGCAGTCTCTTATGAAGAATAAAGGTTTATTTAGCTCACAGTGTTGGAGCTTCCAGGACATGGAACCTGCATTGGCTCACTTCTGTTATAGGACCTGTCAGCCATGTTGCAACATGGCGGATGGCAATGGTGGGCTCACATATGGGATGAACGATCATATTGCCAGACAAGAAACAAAAGAGCTGGGTAGGACCAGGCTCAGTCTTTTATAAAGACCCTCTCTCTAAAATACTAACAGTTGACAGGAAAGCTACCTTAATTCCTCACCAAGGGCAGTGCCCTCAAGTGATCCAAGACCTCTCAGTAGGCCCCGCCTCTTAAAGGTCCCGTAACCACCCAATACCACCATCTTAGAGACCAAGCCTCCAACCTCTAGGGAGACAAACCACATCCAAACCATAGGAGCAATGAATAAGTGAATATGTAATTTTTATAAGTACTTATACAATATATTATGAATTAAATTCTGTCAAAAATATAAAAAAATAAAAGAAAAAAACACTACCCTAAAAAAGGGTGAAAACAGAAAAAATAGGTGTAGATCCTTGAATGAGATAAAATTCCTGTGTTCCCTGCAACATGCCTTAAGGCCATATAAAATAAACCACTTGGGGCTTGGAGATAACCCCTGGTGGTAAGATGGCAACAGACAGCTGAAAGATGGGGATTTTCTAGCAGGACAATACACTGTAACTGTCCCCAAACTAATATATCAATGTTGTGATATAGATCTCTGAGGAAACTCCTGATTAAAGTCAATAACTGTTATTTTCCTTTCAGCTATGAGTGGATTTCCCCGAGGCATCTAAAATTCCCGGGACTCTCTCCCCTTGTTGCCCAGCTCCAAAGACCAAGCTCCGAAACACTTCATGCAATTTAAGGGCGAGGGAGGATTGTGCAGCTACCCATTTTTGCATCCTTTTGTGACATACCTTGCACCTTTTTGTGATATACCTTGTCACAAATCTCCTGGAGTCTGGAATGATTGGATAAGAAGTTACTTGGAGGAGGTCTGGCATGGCTCTTGTGACTTGGCTTGTCTCCTCTGACTTCAGGAGAACACTGACAGTTCTCACATTCTTATCCTGGATGTTATTCTCACAATAATCGTCCCCTCATACCTCAGCCAATATGGAGGGTGGGGGATCTCTCTCAGCGAGGGCATGTTCCCTCCACACCCACACACAGAACTATCTTCCATGCCCTTAGCTATTTGGAGCTCAGGTTGAAACACTCTGGTCTCTTGATGGATTTTCATACTGCTGTTTATATCCAAGGAGCAAGGACCCTCCTGTTTTCTGATGTAAAGTGCATACCACGAAGCCATAGATGTTAGCATAAGATTAGACTCCAGAAACCCTCTTCCACCCCTTCTGACATCTTGCTAATCTTGGACATCAAGGGGCATGTGTCTCACACATGGCTATTGACAGAGAGGAGCTGCTAACCCAAGGACATCTCAACCAGGTAGAGTTTTGCACTGCACTGAGACCCTTCCTGTGCATGGGCTGGGCTTGTCTGTGCCTCAATCTGGGAGAGAAGGTAGGTTTCATGAGACCATCAGGTGTGAGTCCACAGAGTCCTAGTGGGTGAAGGCTGCTGCTGCACTGGTGTGTTCAGGCATGTTACAAGGAAGCCGCACAGGGCAGTGGGTACCATTCCAGACCCATGGAGCAATTTAAACACACAAAGCTCTGTGATACCAACTTTCTAAGCACGGCCTTCTTTGATTCAATGTACTTACAGCGAACATTTTCCAGATGTTGGGCCCCGTGCTAAAACTGAGTATCCACTAGAAAAGAAATGACTGCTGTCGTTAGGAAGCTCATAGTCTAGGGACAATAGGTCAAATGCCGTGTGACATGGAGCATCTCTACATGCTGTGGAAACAGGCCAAGCACATTTCTCTATTCTAGGGTGGTACACACTTTCACTCTCATCTTTGCCGGAGAACTAAAAATCAGATGCCAATTTCTGCAAGTCCTGAAAAGAGTGTTGAAGTCTTTTATTACATTTTTACCTAAGTAAAAGAGGGGAGCAGAGATCTGGGTAACAGGCTTTGACGGGATCCCAGTGCCCATCCTCCACCTCTGTCAGCATGTGGTGCTCAGCCCAGGAGAAGTACTGGTCACAAGGAGCTGCAGCCACTGTGCACCTCTCTACCTCCTCTTCTCCACTATTTATATTTGCTCATTTTATCTCTTGTACCTATCCATGAAACAGAAGGACTCTTGGCGTGTTTGCTGAATGAACCAAGATAGTTACATTTGGTGCCCTCTTCCTTTTTGATCAGTTTCTAGACTTTAGTACACTTATCAGTACATTGAGGAGATGGAGTCCTGCGATGTCCACATTTTCCTTGATGTTCAGGGCTGATATTCAATCGTTTAGAGCAGTATCAGAGGTTAGCACACCTGCGCATGTGTACATGGGTGCTTGGTGTGGTGAGAGCAAGACTCAGCTAATTGGCAGCTGTCTGTGGAAGAGAAGTCTGCAAAGGTTTCGAGGTTAAGGCAACAGAGATGCTTCTAGGTCACACCCAAGCAAGTACCTGGGAATAGAAAGTTATGTGAAAAGGCAAGTTGTTGAGCCCACAGAGGACAGCGCTGCAGTCAAGAAATATATCACATCATTAAGCATGCGACCATTCGTCCCATCGCCAGCATGTTCATCATTGTAAAGAAAGATCACCGCAAGCCGGGCGTGGTGGCGCACACTTGTAATACTAGTACTTGGGAGGGTGAGACCCGAGGATCCAGGTTCGCGGCCAGCCTCAGCTACTTAATGAGGCCCTCCACAACTTAGTGAGACCCTGTTTCAAAAGAAAGAATAAAAACTTGGGCTGGGGGTGTAGCCCGGAGGTAGAATGCCCCTGGGTTCAATCCCCAGTACCATACACACATAAACACACAGACACACAGACACACACACACACACACACACACACACGAAAGATCGCTGCAGATTCTTTAAGGGGAATGATCTGATTGAAAGTCCGGTATTTGCCATATATTCATGGAAATGCATTAATTTAGTTTTATTATGTGCAAAATAAGGATAATATTTGTTTTTAGAAGATGGCGGAGAGGAATCAATGAGGAAAGGCCAGTAAACCACTCGTTACAACAAACATTGCTTCCTCTGAGCTCAGAAATATGATTGTTATGGTAAATGGTTTAATTGCAGAAATTTTTTTTTCTGGATTTCAGTGTTCAAGGCCAAGGCTGATTCTTGGGAGCAGGACCTAAGACTTATGAGCTTGCCTTGTCTCCTTGCTAGACTTGGACACTGTGTTGCAAAAGCCAAGTCTGTTGCATAGTTGAGACTATACAGCTCAGGAAAAATTGCTGGTGTCGTTTATCATGAAGACACAAGGAAGGCCAGGTCCCCTTGAGTTGCCTTGCCTGGGCATTTTTTGTTGACTTATGTATTCTTTTATTATTATTATTATTATTATTATTATTATTAGAGTTTGAACCCAAGGACATTGATACCTCCTAGCTACACCCTAGGTGTTTTTTTTTTTTTTAAGACAGGGTCTCATTTAGTTGCTGAGGGTCTTGCTAAGTTGCTGAGACTGGCCTCAAACCTGTGATCCTCCCGTCTCAGCCTCCCAAATATAGGGATTACAGGTGTGTGCTATCACATGTGTTCTTGCGGAAGGAATCATCCCAGACATTGTTGAACCTGTCCTCCTGCTAAAAGCCACATGCCAGTCTCATTTGCCCCCATGTAGAGACCCCTCTGTGTACTTCTTTCAGTTGTGTCTTCTAAATATCTATTTTATTATTCAGCAGACAGACTTCAGACCTGACATCTTAAGCAAAGACTGACATAGAGTATTATTTATAAAATTATGAGTGTGTATGTATTTTTTTTACATACGTGCATGTTTGTAAACCTCCCTTTGCTCTGTCTAGGACAGTTCAGAATCTTTGCCCGTGCAGTATCAGAGGCTGACCGTAAAACTTCTCTGGTTTATGGGGCTAACGCCAGGTCTTTGTTCCAAAAGTTCAAACACTTGCACAGAGGCAGAAACACCAATGCACCAAATGCTCATTTGAATAAAATAAATGCATAACGACCTGAAGCATATTATCACGTTTAGGCCAAATTGTAGCTATTACCAGACATACGGGGCAGAGGTTTTTAAAAGTTGTTATTTCTTAAAAACATGATTGATTTTGGACTTTTTTTAAAAATCTGAATGTCATGAACCAGACATCCATAATTATATTATTTGTCTTATACAAATGAAAAAGAATAAATTAAAACTGGACATGTTGCAACAGGACTGTTGACATTATATACAAAGCCTGCTTATTGTCATAAGATACTCTTAACCTTCAAGCCAAAATCTTTCAAAACTATTAGTGTTAAATCTAGCAGCTGTTGTCAGAGTTCTCCTGTTCTCTGTTTTATGCACGGTGCTTTATTTGAAATGTTTGTTATATTTGTGTATATAACTTTCTGTGAGCTGTTCCTTGAAAGCTCCAAGGATTAAACATGAAGGTTGAGCCAGTTCAAAAGGAACAAAGTTAAGAAAATTAAAGAAAACTTGCTAAAATGAATGTTTAAACCATTAAAATGTTTAGCGAGGTTTGCCCGGAGCTATTTCCTTTATGTAAAACATGATGCATTTCTTTTCTTTCTCATTCTTTTATTTTTTTAAACAAATGAGGTTAAGGAAAACATACTTCTGCTCTGAAGTCTTTTTTCTTTCTTTCTTTAAAAGCATTAGAAATATAATATCTAAATATTTTATGCAAATAGATATGCTTGATTGAAGCAGAAATATCTCAAACATCCCAAGCATTTGGACCAGTGGTTTGTGGATGTATTAGCGAGGTGAAGGAGATGCAGAGCCGAAGGGGTCGTCCTCTTTGAACGTGAACCAGCCGATGACTTTATTAAGTCCGCCGGACTTAACTGTGAGGTAACAGAGAATGGAGTTCTAATGCATCTTCAAAATGCAAAAGAAGAGATTAGCTTTGCAGGACTAAGTGTAGATACATCAGACATGCTGGGTTTATTTATGAAGTCCTCTAAAGAGGAGTAAATGATATGTGTGCTTTCACACAAGAAAAAGATGCTGTCCAGTGCTCTCCACTGTCCCACAGCCTTTGGAAGTTTCTCCCTGTCCACCCTGTTCAGAAAGGCCAGGTCTTTGATCTTGATCCAGGACACCATCCATTCATGCACTTGGGAAAAGAGTGGTAGGGTGGAAAGAGCACTGGGCTTTGAGTCAAGCCATTTTGTGTTCAAATGACATTTCCAAGCTGTGTGACTTGGGCGACTCACTTAACTTTTCTGGACCTTGTTTTTTTTCATCTATAAAACATAATGTAATACCTACTTCATGTGAGAAATGGTAAGAGTTACGTAGCGTAGCATACTTAAATTGTTTTGTTTAGTGTCTGGCTTGCTATGTGTTAAGAGAAAGTATTCACAGACACATATTTGGTGGTTATGTACAGGACTTACTTACCTCCTCCATTCCCAAGGTCTATGAAACCTAAACTAGGCTAGGAATCTTGAGACTTGTCTTTTGTGGATCACCCACCAGCTTTGCCTAGGGCAGAGGATCCCAAATTTTTTTGAGCTTCAGCGCCCTTAAGTGGCTTAATAATTTTTTTCAAAGTACCCCTAAATCAAAAGAAATACTATTTTTTTCTGTTTATTAAGCAGTTAGGTCCAATGAACTTGATAAGTATGTATGTCTGACAATTTAGTAGCCATTTGAAAAAAATATATTTTGCATATAAATGAAGAGGAGAGGCAATTTAATTTTTTTTCTGTAGAAAACAAAATTAATTGCCAATGGGATGTTGGTGCTTGGTGAAACTTCTCAAAATTTGGAATCAGATTGGATGCTACTCCTCTCATCCCACCCCCCGCAGCCTTGATTTTCACCATGGTACTTGTTTTTTATCCATAACCACTAAAGTAATTTTTTGCTGATTTGTAAAAACATGGTGTCCTCCAAAGGCAACCTAATGCTGAAACTGTGCCCTGCTTCGACCTGGTACGCATGTGACACAAACAAAAGTCCAACATAGCTGTGTTTCCCTTCAGACAATTGTTTTACTTAAGAAAGTATTAAAAACCTGTGAGCTCCTTTCAATTTACTACAGCATCCTGGGGTACCTTGGCACACAGTTTGGGAACCTGCAGTACCAGGCCATCTTTAGAGGAATTTTGTCTTGCTTCTGAGCCCACGTGTGAATTGCACGAGGAGGAGAGACATGGCTGTGGAATTGTGGAAATAGCGAAGACTGGAGCCTCTGCGCATGCGCGTCCATCCAGCAGCTCAAAGTACAAATCCCAGACAGATATGTGTGTCCGCCGGTGTGTGTGTGTGTCCGGTGTGTGTGTGTGTGTGTGTGTGTGTGTGTGTCCTGTGTTCTCAGACCAGGGCACTAAAGACAAGGATCAAATGGAACAGGAGCCAAAGAAACAGAGCTGCCCACTAACCTGCCTGCCTGGTGGGTTGAGTCATGGGGAACTGGTTTCCCACTAAACCCGCATCCACCCCACTTCCCTCTTTAGAATTTTGACAGTATTTATTGCCAATAGTGCACAGACCCAGAAAATGTCACTCACAAAGTCACCAAACGAATGCCTCTTGCCCAGTGCCTGGCATTGTGTTGACGGGCTGGGTCCAAGTTTCCAGCCTCTGAACTTTCCTGGGTACATGTTCAGGATGATATTTTCCCCACCCAGTACCTTCTCCTGCTCTTCCCAGCCCCCCCCTTCCATCCTGGCTAATTAACATTTATTTATTTTGGTATTGGGGATTGAACCCAGGGACCTTCTACCTCTGAGCTATACCCCCAGCTAGCCCCATTTTGTTTTTTGTTTTGTTTTGTTTTGAAACAGGGTCTCACCAGGTTGCTGAGAGTCTCACTACATTGCTGAGTTTGTCCTCAAACCTGTGATCCTCCTGTTTCAGCCTCCGGTGGATTGGGATTACAGGCGTGCGCCACCAGGCATGGCTTAATTGAATATTTCAATGAGCGACTTTTGGAAGTGCCAAAGAGGCGTGCCTTAGGCTTTAGTGTGTTTATTCTTATACAACTGACCGTGAATATTCTTGTGGTTCAACTTTGAAACTACCAGATGCCTGGAAGCATGCTATATTCTGCAGGCACTGAAGGGAAAGGCTCTGATATTTTCTCTTGCCTTTAGAGATAAAATATTTAATAATTTCTCTTTTACTGCTCTGGGGCTGGAATCTTTGACCAATTATTTACCTTTCTTTTCTTTCTTTCTTTCTTTCTTTTTGGTGGTACTGGGGATTGGACCTGAGAGCATTCTCTAGCCCCTTTTATTTTTTTTTTCTTTTTGCAGTACCGGGGATTGAACCCAGGGGCGTTCTACTTCCCCGCTACACCCCCGGCCCTATTTTTTATACTTTATTTTGAAACCGGGTCTCATGAAGTTGCGAAGGGCCTCACTAAGTAGAGAGAGAGAGAGAGAGAGAGAGAGAGCTGAGGCTGGCCGTGAACCCGGATCCTCCGGTCTCTGCCACCCAAAGTATTAATTTTTATTTTGAAACAGGGTCTCCCTAAGTTGCTGAGGCTGGCCTCAAACCTGTGATCCTCCTATCTCAGCCTCCCAAACACTAAGAGTACAAGCATGTACTCTTAATACATGTGCCCAGCTCCGTGCTTTACTTTGAAGCTCACAAGCAGGTCTGTGCCACAGTGAGAGGGAGAGGAGGTGGGGAGGAGGCCTCCTGGGGCAGCTAGCTTCTTCAACTCTGATTTGAGAACTGGGCACGGTGGAATGGGGAAGACATTCATGTCTCTCTGGTGATTTGGATCCACTGTAAATTTCCCAAGAAGTTGGTCTCCTTGCTCCTCACATCTTGAGCATGGCCTGTGGAAAGACCATTCTAGAACTCCCACCACTGCTGAAGGACAGCTGCAAAGACCTCCCTCCACCCAGATATAACGGAAGAATTTTCCCCCCGCCTTCAAAGTTAAACATATCTGTGATATACTTATTTAAAGAATGCATCTTAAATATTGATGAGCACAGAAATTATGAAGTTTAAAAGAAGGAAATAGCAATCCTATGTGGTATCTTGTCAAGACGTTATGTTTCCTTCCATTTTTTCTTTTAAAATAAACTCTGAAAAAAATAATAATTGAACTTTCTGTATATGTTGCATCCCAGCTCCCCATATGTGATAGTCTAGGTTGTCAACTTGACCTGATCATGACACACCCAAGATTATGTGATTTTGGGTGTGTAACAGCAGATTAAACAGAAAGCCCTGCCCTGAATGTAGGCAGCAGGATTCTGATAGGTGCGGACTTAGATAAAAGAGGGAGAAGCCGCGTAGATTGTATGCGACTCTTTCCGAGGAAAACGCATCTGCTCTCGCCTGAGATCGTTGGCCGCCGGCTTCGCCTTTCTCTGAAGAGCTTCTTGATCTTCTCAGCCTCCAGCTCTTGGAACTCAAACTTCACCATCGTTTCTCCAAAGAGCTTCCTGATCTTCACATCTTGGACTGGGACTGAATTAGTGGTTTCTCCGATCCTAAGACTCCAGCTCTTAGACCGTTCGACCAGCTACTGGTTCCTCTGACTCTCCACGTGCAGTCAGAACCTGGGACTACATTGCTTCAAACTGTAAGCCCATCTGATAAATCCCTTTTTCCAAATATACTCATTCTGTGTATTCTGTTAATCTAGAGAACCCTGTCCAATACACCATACTTACTGTCTCTACTTCTATATAGATCTTTGCACTTTCAGGGCCTCCAGGTTCCATGATCACATGATCAAACTGTGACCCAAATCACACCCATTCTGCCCCAGAGCCCTGTCCACCCACGTACATGCGCAGTTCTGCCCAGCTGTGTGAGGAGAGTCACAATCTCCAAATGATTTCCGAGCAGGAACCTCTAGGAAAAATGGTGGAAAAGAGAGAGAAAGAGTGTAGTCAGCTCAACAAAAAGAGGCTAACACGATAGAGGGACAGTGTTCACATTTGCCAGAACTTTCATTTCTGTACCAAGTTGCAAGTGCAGGTGAAAAGACAAAAGATCATTCCACTTTTTTCAAGTCAGCAAGCTCACTCTGGTTGCAGAAGCATAGTGAGGATAGATGCCAGATTGTTTTTCTCAACACACTTTTATAGGCCTTGAACTTTAAGTGGAACTTCTTCCTGGATTTTAGCAATAGGATGAGCGTCAGTTCTAGTTTTTTTTTAACATACTTTTATTGGTGCATTGGAGTCGCACATCGCAATGAATATCTATTTGATGTTAATATACATGCATACAGATCTTAGTGTCCCCCCCGCCTCTCCCCACCCGTATGAAGTACCGAGAATGATATTGGTATATTCTCACATGTACATATTGTTTATGATAGTAATTCTACTGATTCGCTTCTTTCTTGCCCTTCCCCTTCCCTTGTACCACTTCCCTTGCCCCACTGAGGGTTCTCCATTGTCAACTGGAGTCCCTTGTGTGTCCTCACTACTCCCTAGGTTGTACATACTAATGAAAACACATGTCCCTTCTTTTTTTGTGATTGACTGATCTCACTTAACATAATGTTCTCCAGATCCTTCCACTTTCTTGCAAATGATGTTATTTTGTTCTTCTTTATTGATGAGTAGAATTCCATTGTGTGTATTTCCCACAATTTTGTAATCCACTCATCTGTTGATGGACACCTAGGTTGGTTCCATAATTTGGCCACTGTGAATTGTGCTGCTATGAACATGGGTATGCATGTATTAATGTAGTTTTCTGGTTTCAATCCCTTTGGTATCATACCCAGTAGTGGTATAGCCGGGTCATATGGTGGGTCCATTCCCAGTTTTCTGAGGAATCTCCACACTGATCTCCATAGTGGTTGAACTAGTTTGCAATCCCACCGACAGTGTAGAAGAGTTCCTATTTCCCCACATCCTCGCCAACATTTGTTGGTGTTTGACTTCTTAATGGTTGCCATTCTAATTGGGGTTCGATGAAATCTTAGAGTAGTTTTGATTTGCATCTCCCTGATTGCTAATTTTTGAAGCTGAAAAGAGTTCAGCTATTTAGAAGTAGATGACAGGATACTTTTCAAGCAATTTGATTCATACATGATAAGGATATGGAAATTTCTAGGGATGGTACCCAACATTTATGAATGTGAGAAAATGAGAACTTATAACTCTTAGGAAGGATTCCAGCTGCTCTGCAACCCTCTGCTAATCACCCATTTGCCAAGTATTGAGATTAAAAAGAGTAAATTTGAGGACCTTGTAATTTGTATATGTGATGCAATTTATATTATTTAACACCTCCTCATATTTATTACCTGGCTATTCTTTGCACAGGTAGGTTGAATGTCCTTTTATAGATGAAAGTTTATGATGAGAGCATTGGAGAGATCATTTGGAGTCGGGTGCTTCCATTTATTAATTTATATATGCTTTGTCTGTATCACCCACTGATGCATGATTTCATTCTGTTTTTTTCAAAGAGACTGTATTTCAGAGTCTGAGGTAGGTTTTGAGGATAAACATAAGTAGTAGTAGGCTGGTAAGTGA